>JAVXUP010004856.1:0-25312 GCA_033070095.1 Escallonia herrerae | reverse complement strand
TAGAGCGGTTAGGTTTATTGTAAATCCGTCTAATGCCGAGAATCCCCCCCAACATGATTACCCCAGTTGACATTGTACCATTACAATGTTTTAATAAACCATGATTATTTAGAAAGCTCTATTTATTTGTGTGAAGATGATTGATTGATTGATTTGTCTGATTTGCATTGAAAATGATTTTGATTGATTTGAATTGGTTTTTTGGCTCTCATTGAAAATGATTTGAAAGGTGGAAAACAAAATGTGTAGCGGACAGTAAGGAAGTGCAAAAATTTTTGAGTTGCCTGCGCCGTCCGCTACACAATGTGGCGGACACTCGGGGAAGTGAAAATGTTCTAAGTGTTGTGGTTGAGAGTTTCGATTGGCCTTGTGCAATGTGGCAGACACTGGGGGAAGTGAAAAAATTTTCCAAGTGTTGGGTTAAGATTTTCTACTGCGCCGTCCGCTACACAATGTGGGGGACACTCGGGGAAGTGAAAATTTTCTAAGTGTTGGGGTTGAGAGTTTCTGCTGGCCGTCCGCTACACAATGACATGGGGGAAGTGAAAAAATTTTCCAAGTGTTGGGTTAGAGTTTCTGCTGCGCCATCCGCTACACAATGTGGCGGACACTCGGGGAAGTGAAAATTTTCTAAGTGTTGGGGTTAGGTTTCTGCTGGGCCGTCCGCTACACAATGTGGCGGACATTGGGGAAGTGAAAAAAATTTCCAAGTGTTGGGTTAAGAGTTTCTGCTGCGCCGTCCGCTACACAATGTGGCGGACACTCGGAAGGAAAATTTTCTAAGTGTTAGGTTGAGAGTTTCTGTGGGCCGTCCGCTACACAATGTGGCGGACACTGGGGGAAGTGAAAAAATTTTCCAAGTGTTGGGTTAAGAGTTTCTGCTGCGCCGTCCGCTACACAATGTGGCGGACACTCGGGGAAGTGAAAATTTTCTAAGTGTTGGGGTTGAGAGTTTCTGCTGGGCCGTCCGCTACACAATGTGGCGGACACTGGGGAAGTGAAAAAAATTTCCAAGTGTTGGGTTAAGAGTTTCTGCTGCGCGTTGCTACACAATGTGGCGGACACTGGGGGTAGTGAAAAGATTTTCTTAGTGTTGGAGTTTAGAGCGGACAGTGGGGGTATTTTGAAGTGTAAAAAATTTGGAAGTTGTGCGCCGTCCGCTACACAGTGTAGCGGACATCTACTTTTTCTCCAAAATTTTTTTTTAGTTGTTGGTATTTTTAGCTGTTGGTCAGACTTTGTTCGAGTTGGTAGTTTCTGGCAATGGAATAAGTGCTTTAGCAGCGGATTAAACAATCTCAACATTCTAAAGCGCATGATATTCCATCAAAAATTTGACACCCTCAAATCATCAATTGACCATCACAATTCTCAAATGCACAATTAAGAACCTAAAATTATCAGACACAAATTTATTAACACAAATTTATTAACAATTTAGGGTTCAACATTGGGGGAAAACTTTTTCACAGGTGCTTTGATCAAACACGGATACTTGAAACCTAAATAGCCCCTTGTGTTCAAAGATTACAAACTCCCCTTCATTGAGGTCGTGCTGCTCGCAGAAATTACTCCAACCCTCTGCGAAATAAAGTTGCTCTTGGCCGCGCTTCTTCTTGATTTTAACAAGCCATGACCCCTTGCTGCTGGTTAAAGTTGCTTCGAGCCAAGTGGCTTCGTGCCAAAGTGTGGTAAGCAATCTGCAGAAGGCTACCGGTATGGCCTATCACATTCATTATAAGACAGGTAAGTTTTTAAGCAAAATAAAATTAACACACACGAAAACACAGAGTAAGAGGGATGCCTACAAGTTCAGTATGAAACCCAGGCACCATGACCTTGAAGAAGTGCCTGTTCACCGAAGCAGAAGCCATGCGGACGGTCGCCGTAGAGGGGGTCGCGGGTGGGTGAGACGTTGGAGAGAGAGAGAGAGAGAGACCGGTGGAAAAAGAGAGGCCGTTCTGATTGGTATTTAATAGGAGTTTGACGTCCGCTACATTGTGTAGCGGACAGAAGGCATACCAACAGTTTTCTGTCCGCTATATTGTGCCGCAGACACTTTACAATCCCAATAATGTTGGTCTCTGGTGCGCCGTCCGCTACATAGTGTAGCGGACGGGGCAAGCCAAAAAAATATTTAAAGTTAATCTGTGAATGGGTCCATCAGAAATAACCTTCCAGTCTTCGGTAAGAAGATAATCTCATCAAATATTACGTATTATTACAAATGTCAAACAACCTTGATGGCTTATACAAAAAAACTAAAGGTCCACTGCAGCTGTTCTTCCTCATCTTCGGCCTCATCTTCTTCCCCGTCTTGCAAAACCCCTGGACTTATCCCCAGTGCCTTGTAATGGTTCCGCTTGTCATGGTCGGTCATTTTGTTGCACAATGCACACCTTCTCAGCTTTTTAGGTTGAGTTGCCTGTTCAATAGAGCTCTTCATCCGCGTAGATCTCTTGCGGCCTTTCGTTTGCGATATAATTGGATCCAAAGGCCGGATATCATTGTCGTCTTCCTCCCCCGGCTCGTCATCTTCTGATCCCGTTGTAGGCTCAGTGTCAACCGCATTGCTGACTGAAGCTGCTTCCAACTGGTCGACGATGGGCTCTTGCTGCTGAGCTACCTCGAGGAGATGTTTATATCCGACCATTGTAGCAGCACCTTTTACGGACAAACGGGTGAACATCGTCACCAGATGATTATACCGCAACGTCTCTGATTCTTCAAAGTCAGTATACGGGTGCTCCGGAAAGGCAATGGTACCGTGCAACCTGTTTGCACCTTTCGTCCACCGTGGCAGGACGTATTTATCGGGGATTGTCCTGATATTCTTCTGGGTGAAAAACCGCAGAATGTGTCTACACAGGATGCCATGGAACTCAAACTTCTTGCAAACACATGTCACCGAATCCGTCAATGTGTCATGGCTCACCGTATAAATTCTGCGCAGCTTCTCAGGGACGAGGTCATTCACGAGCGAATAAACCTTGTACTCACGCGTAGACATTTCTGCCACCTTGTTTATACTGTATCGTCCCGATTTTTGCAGCTCTACTTGGTATAGCAAGAAGATCTCCTTCGTATAGACTTTGGCACCGTTCAGCTCCAGCGGGGTCTCAAGCAACCTTCTCCTTTGTTTGTACGTTGTTGCAAAGTCTGCAGCCCTTTCTTTTACGAACAACGAAGCAACCGCTTTTTGTGCGGATGCAACGAAACTCTTCAAATTGGTAGCTGTACCCACATAACTATCGAACGTGGCATTCATAGATTCACTCCTGCCCGTCGTTTTCATGCCCGCTGAAAAATACCTCCTCGTGTAAACGCCAATCCATTGCTCTTTGAGCTCGTACAAGTGCTGGAGCCACTCGTTGTCTTGCAATGAGTAATCCCGAACAAGCTTTTCCCACCTCTCCTCGAATTCCTCAATCGTTAATGACTTGGTAACGCACTTGTCAAAATCCTGTTTAAAGTCTGGATACTTTGCGTACACGTGATGCAGACGTTCAGGTATTTGTTGCTTATGTGCCAAGTGCACAAGTTGTGCCGAGTGTCTGGGAAGACGGTAGCAATAGCCTTCTTCATTGCCAAATCTTGATCGGTGATGATCACTTTGGGTGCTTTGAAGTTCATTGCTTCCAGCCACGTCCTAAACAACCATACAAAAGAACTCTCGCTCTCGTCCCTTAACAAGGCGAACCCGAACAGGATGGAGTGATAATGATGATTGACGCCCGTGAAAGGAGCGAACGGCATCGAGTACTTGTTGGTACGGTATGTGGTGTCGAAAGTCACGACATCCCCAAAATGCTTATAAGCTAGCCTCGAACGACCGTCGACCCAAAAAATTGTACTAACTCGATGCTCGTCGTCAAGTTTATAATCGAAGGTAAACTGCGGGTCCTCCATCTGCATCCGTTTCAATAGGCTCATTGTCGATTGCGCATCATTGAGGTCATACGCGGCTCGTCTATGGGTTCGGACCGCGTTACGAACGTCTGTCGTGTTAAAGTTTAAATTTTGAATTCCCCCAGCCTGTTCAGCAAGAACATTAACAATCTCAGTAGGTCCAATTCGCGCATTGCTCATTGTGTGAATTAGGCTCCTCGCGACCTTACCCATCTTCTTGTGTTGATGCATCTGACTCACCTTAGAAGGAGTTACTAACGGGTGATTGTGTGCCAGTTCCAGGCTGGTAATAAGCCAATGATCTTGATTGGGTTTGTAGCTTACGAACATCTTGACCTGGCAATTTGTGCGCTCAAAGCAGTCCCGTCTTCTACGCGAATATCCTATTTCGTCATCACTGTCATCATTGCCTACGCGTGTCTCATTTTGCTGTGGGTTTCTGCCCCTATGACACTCGTATAAGCGAGAGCATATCTTTTTTGTTACGTTGCTTGTTCTTGTAGTCTTTATTCTAATGCCAAAACCAACCCTCAATGAATACGCTCGAAAACATTCTTCAGCTTCTTCCAATGTTTGAAACGTTCGTCCTAGATACGGATCACTAGCATCTACGGGGACGTTGGAGCTCGACACGAAATCAGACATTGTGAAACAAGACCTGTGTAGAAATAGACTACGCTTAACAATCAAATGACATTTCTAACTGAAAATATTACCTAAAAATTACCTTGGCGAATAGACCAATTTAGGATGACAAACATACCGTATGCATAATCTTAAAAGTGTCTCCAAATTAACAATTATTAATTTATTGAACATAACAAATTAAAATTACTAAGATAAATAGACGAATTCATCATGCCAAAAAATCGAATTAATTTATTTAGAATTAACAAATTACACCTTTTTATGAACATCATGTCTAGAACATCACAAATTGATGAATACAGTGACAAATTTCTAGAACATAAAAAAAAATCTATACTTTTTTGTCCAAACAAAATAAAATTATATTTTACCAGTCAATCCATAAAGAAAACTTCACCATTCGCAAACTTACCTTGCTTGAAGCAAGTGTTACTCGAAGCTTGAAGGGAGCTGAAAATGGAAGCGAGTCCGAAGGAGAAGAAAATTGTAGCTGAAGGAGCTTGAGGAAGTTTTTGGGTATAAAAGTACTGTCCGCGATACTGTGTAGATCTCCTATTTCCGACAACATTGACGTGTGTAGAAATGAAGGTACAGACCCGTCTGGAAATGTGTCAGTTGTGTCAGGGCTGTCAGTCGTCCGCTAGACAGTATAGCGGATAACTTTTTGGCTGTCAATGTGGGGCCAAGAAAGCGGTCCGCTACACAGTGTAGCGGACGGGGGAGCAGGGGCAAGATCCGCTACACAATGTAGCGGAAGACTGACAGCGCCGCAAAAATAAAGGATCTGGGCAGTCCATCCCTTCGGGATGGACGGCTAGATCGCACTATACAGTGGTGAGGAGCTCATCGGAATCTCACTCAGACTCTAAACCCCATTCCCGAGCAATCTACTGATGATCAAAACCTGCAGAAAGGAATCAAACGAAGGGTGAGGTTTTGAGAGCTCAGTAAGGTCGCTCAAGGACCAACAAAAGAATTACAAGACGATTCCAAGAATCCAACTGACGGAGATTTCTAGAATAATCCAAACGGTTCCAACTCAATGATTTCCAAACTATATCAAAATTCATCATAATAAGATACTAAAATTACCAAATACAATCACAACGGGTCCCAAAACAATAAACAAAAGATCCTTTTTAAAGTCGTCAATTCCAAGATATAAGATGGTTTTCCAAAAGATTTCAAAACGTACACAGATCATCTGAGACAGTCCTTTTCAAAATACACTGAAGGTTTCCCCAAAGAATTTCAACAGAAGCATAGATCATTTCAGATAATACTTTTTAGACATTTCCGTAATAGTCACGGCAATATACAGAGCAGAGAAAATAAAAAATCAACGTTGATCCTGGGTGATTGCAATGCCATTCTGGCAAAGCACAGAAGTGTACATATGCATGATGTACCAGAATAATTACTAGTCCACTTAGGTACTAGCCTACATTCAATGCAGGATTCAGACCAGCCTTATAACGCCCGCCTCAGAACAGAACAGATAACCCAGGTCAACACAGAAAATTAACAATATAAGTGAGCTTTAACATAAGCTCAATCACCGAAATCAATTCTGACCCCAATAACAATAATCATACTGGTATAAGTCAGCAATCAGAATTTTCAGAAGAAAATCACAGATAAACAACAAAGACGATTGCGAATAATTATCAATTTTTAAGCCCAAAAATCCGGAAGAACGGATACAGACAATTATCAAATTACTCAGCATGCAATACATGCGAGCATCATAAGATTTCCAAACAATCGATTTAGATTCAATATTGGGGTTTTCTGGGCAATAACATGTTGATAGCCATACAGAATTCAGAGTTCGGCATTAGCCATAAATAAATCAAATGAGTACTTATGAGTACGAGTTATTAAAATAAGGGTTCGGACGAAAGTCCTTCCCCAAGGTTCAGATAGAATCCCTTACCTGGATTCGCAGCTAAATTATCCTAACCGGAAGTCTTTAGCTTTAACCTAAACGGAATAATTGAACCATTAGAATACAACCTACAGAACAAAATTATAACTTAATATGAACTCACACATACTCCCAAAATAAACCCCTCACACCGCGTATGTAAAATTACCAAAACGCCCCTAGGGTGTAAAATTACCAAAATGCCCCTCTCGGACTTAAATTACCAAAATGGTCTTCCCATAAGTAGAATCACTGAAATAAACTTTTCATATGTAAATTTATGTAAAAATACCTTTCTTAGGCGGCAAATTATCAAAATACCCATCGTTACACTTTAATTCTCAAAATGACTTTTCCATAAGCAAAGTCACTAAAATAATCTTACTGTATGTAAATTTACTTCAAAATACCTCTTATAGGTAAAATTACAAAAAAACCCCTCTAGGGTGGTAAATTACCAAAACACCCCTGGGGATTTCCGGCACCAGAAAAATCTCAAAAATATCTTAAACCACTATTTTAAACATCCTGATATTATTTTCGACCTTGGAATGGCACGAAATTTTAGAATATGAATCATATCAATAAAATAGAGTTTCCATAAAAATTTCAGATTAAAATAACTTAGTTTACTAAGTTAATTAATTCGATAAATTTTTTTAATCGATATCCCAATTTAGCGTTCGTCGCGGACCCCAAAAATTTCTGAAAAATTCCATAGCGTACATCTCGTAAAAATATCTAGGGTTACAGTTTTGGACTTTACCTAATCCTGGTCCTAACTATTCATAAAAAATTTGTGAAAAAACTGCCTAATAATTTTTCTCTTTAGTAACGATTACGGTCACTATTCAAATCGTCCCACACACTAACACACCTTTCCACGCACACACTCATCTTCTCCACGCAACTGCCATGATTGTTTTCTTCTCTGTTTTCTGTTCCGAATTTCTTTTCTGCTTTCTTTTAATTCTGAAACCAATTAAACCTTAGTATATATTCCAAAATCACACCAAATCGTGATCAAAATCATCACCCATAAGTTTGAAAAATCCCAAAAATTACCCGCTCTCCACATGGCCGCACAGTCATGTTCATGACTAAATTATACGCTCCATAATGATAGGGAACACACGTGAATTCTATTTACACATACCAGAACATAGCTAATTAAAATTGGGTACCCACATCTCGGATTTCGGCTTAACCCTTTCATTTTTTTTCTTCGCCGAGCTACCCTGTTCCTCTCTCTGTTTTTTTTGTTCTACTTTTTCTTCCTCTTTCTTTTCTCTATTTTCTTTCTTCTTCTTTTCATTTCTCCTATGCCCGGAACTCCCCCCTGTTTGGTATATCCATACCTGAAGCAATTGGGTTAGTCACCTCTTAAGCAAGAGGTGGCAACCCCTGCCCACTCAGTACACATCCACACCTGCACACGTCCACTCGCTTCTTGAATTTTGCAAACTAAACCCCAAACTTGGTATAATTACACTTTAGCCTTAAATTTTTTTCAAATTTACAAAAGTGCCCCAAAAATTTTAAAATTTACATTTTTGCCCCAAAAATTTTTTAAGCCCCAATACTGTACTAATACCCGAGCATTGCTTAAAATTAGTGCCCGTTTATTTTTTGGAGCCCGAATGGTTATTTTAATCGACTCCCGAAGTTCGGGATATTACATTCTTCCCCCCTTAGAAAATTTTCGTCCTTGAAATTTGCTCTCAGATGTCCTATCACATTTACGTATCACGCTTCCGTTGCAGGATTCTTATAACTATCTTATAGTAGCTAGGCTATCTCTGACTTTCGTACCCAGATTCTTGTCCCACACGAATACCCAGACGCAACTATTTAAATCCAAATCATAATGCTAAACTGAAATCCTGTCAGATAATCTCTTCACTCTAACTATTCCAGAATTTCATGAGCGATGAGTTAACTGGTACAAAACTCACTGAGCAGAACTTACGCTGCTCCGAATTTTGCCCATATCAAACAAATAAAATAAACTCTAATAAAACAAACTTTTATTGCACTGTACCGATAATATACCAGAGAGTTTATCCTTTGTACAACTTACTTACTGATTGTAAGCTTAGCCCCAGGCTCGAGGCGTATTAAAACGCTAAGCGATAATCACGTGTGACTTGCAATCTAGCAAGGCTATCATGAGTAGGGTAACCAATTCATATGAGCACTTATGCCTCACAGCAAACAACAAAACTGTAGCCACTAGGCTTTCACTGCACACTCTAATACCTCAAAACAACGAGTCCAAATTACTATCAAGTTCATCATCGAGAGACATGTTAACTTAACATAACTATGTATTACATACTTACGATTCTGCGTACACGTCACAGAATGATAGAAACTATAGGTACCATGAGTACATTGCACACTCTGGTGCCTTGAATCAAATAGGTCCAAACTGTTACCAGAGTCATTATAGAGAAATGTGTTCTCTTAACCCAATGTGAAACATGATTTTGCATTCACTTGTCTTGCACTTCGACTAAAGTTTAAAGCTCTAAATTATCACATCACTTCTGATTGACAGTTATATTATTTACGAAAATCTCATAACCTTATCCTTCAATCATCTGTTTCAGTTAAACTATTAAAATCTTCTGGTTCCAAAAGCAAATAACCAGCAATTTGTTATCTCAGGTTCAGACAAATTTCCATCTTATACCAAATCATTGAATAACTTATCCAAACCTAATCAGCATTCCCAAAGTCTATTCTCGCTCACAGATTATCTGAGGTTTAGGAATCTACCTAACCTCATATCCAGGTAAGGGAAAGTACGCAAATATTGATAGTAATAATCATAATTAGGCAATCAAAATACAAAAATCTTTAACAAAATCATGCATATTGACTCTCGAGGTTCACAACAGAATTCTGTGACATTCTAGAAGAAACGACGGAGACAGAAACAATGATATTGGTCTGACGAAAGCAAAGTCAACCCAACGACTCAGAGCAATCAGAATCATAAGGAGTTATTGGTCCTTAATAAGATTCGTAACTTCCCCATGGCCAGTGGGTCAGATACTACCTCATCAAGTCTAAATAGATTCAAAAGGACAGATAAATATCTCGGAAAGGAATAAGACGAACCAGCATGAATGACATCTTCTCTGACGTCTCAGCGTAAGCTGACATTCAATTAAGTCATCCTTGAATTCAATATGCAAAAGAATGATTCAGATGACTGATCAAAATTCCCAATCCCTTCTTGTACCCTTAAACCAAAATTTTTTGTCTTAACTCCAGTCATTTTCCAAAACACTATTCCTACTCATAAATCAAATCACAAACTTAACTTCGACTAGGCTTTTCTCTAACAACTTACAGATACATGATTAAAGTTTAATCAATTCATGTCTCGCACGATATCAAACCTCGAACAATAAATATTAGGAGATCCACAGAAAAAATCTCTATCTCTTAGGTGGATAGTAAAGTTACAGAGAACCGTAAAAGCAGTCAAAGGATTCTCCGATGGAATACCTATCACAAGATCAGTTCCTAACAGACAAGTTTCATCTTCAATCACTACGCGAAGGTAGAGGATACAAAGGTACTTGACACTCCATAACCAAACCATATATGGAAATCTAATGGATTACCATGTAGTGTTCCTGGCATTACGTCATCAGATATAACAACATCCTAAGCAGACATTACACAAATTCTAACTGATATTCTGGGCCTCAGCCCCTACTGACCTTGTTCTCTTCTTGTCGAGGAACACAACCCGCTATTACACTAACAATAGGTACCCAACTGATTATTTCTCACAAACAGACAATTTCAAACTTAATGTTTCACACTGCCATGCTTAAATGACTTCTATCTCACATATCGCATAGGGTGGCCAAAAAATTAACCCGCCACCCTGACCAGTACTCTGTGTTGGTCAAACTCCAGAACTATAAAACGGTCCAAGTCTAATACTCTGAGCTGGTCGTGTGCCTTCACCCTGCGCTCCCTTAAATTCCATATCATGCTTTGATCAAATTTCAGAACTCTATCCAGATCTTAATACCACTAAACCGAAGTGGGCCTGAATCTCTGATTTTTGCCCTAACCTTTAACCTAGGGCACTGTACTGTGTCGCTGTAAAAACTTTTGCTGACGACTGTCAGCTCATACAAATCCGTTCGGAGGAAATTCTCACTTATCTCTTCTATCCGTCCTATGTTTACTTTTGTCTCCCTCCATTGTCAAGCTTAAACTGTTCCAAAACATATGCCAAATAAAGACATTCCATATTGCTCGTCAATCGAGCTGGGATCACCGCATCTTTCAATCCAGGCCTAAGCCCCCACTCAGACTTCCAGCAGCTATCCCCCTCTATCAATAACATCCTTACTGCAAATTTAGCGAAACAAGAAATTTCATCTCAATCTTGTCTACCAACTCTAAATATGTTGTTTCACATTAACAACTCTCTCACATCTGTTCATGAAATCTCGCAAGATATCGGTCGAAAATAATTCTGTAAAAGGTTCCCCAGTGACATCAATCAATTGCTGATGAGTCAGACTTTTCGCTACCATCTGCAAACACTGATCGGTCTCCCTTCTTAGTTTATATACAACAAATTCAATTATTTTCGACACTTCACTTACAGTTGCTCAAAATTTATACAATCGGTTGCTCAAAATTTTCCTCAACTTTGCTAATCCGGTTTGCTGCCCCTATGGGATCCAGCAACCCCCCTGTAGCTAATCATTTTATTTATTAAGATCACCCAAGATACTTTTATCTCAAGGTTATGGTCATGGTTGAACCAGATTCGATACTCCTAGCTGCCAGTTGCCAAATCCTATGTCATCAAAATTAGAATCGGGTTCATAGTCTTCAGAATCATAACTATCAGTCCTAAGGTTCTGTTGTTTCCTCTATTGGGTAGAATTGCCTCTCTACAATCATAATACCCATACAGTACATTTTCCAATCAAAATATCATCTGATCAGGTCTTTCTAATATCGGGAATTTCCATGTTCCATCTTATACAATCCTCTTGGAATTTCATCTATTGGGGACCACTAGGCCCTCCATTCTATTACCGCTGCCAGAGCTTCAAATTTTGACCATACAGATACAATAAACAGTTATCAGAGTTATGCCGTGTCTAAGAACAACACTATGACCAGCCAAAGGTAGACTTCTTAACATTACCATCATCCTACCCCACTCTCATTAATCCAAATATGAGTCTACAAAATCATGTTACCCATACTTCATGGGTCTATGCCTATAGAATCATATACTTAAATTCTTACTACCACAAGACCGAACTGCTCTGATACCAACTATAACGACCCCGAAATTCAGAGCTCCGCATCCCCGAACTCCCAGGTCGTTAACCTAGCGGATCATATCAAACCTGTTAGATCTGTTCACTTACACATACTTTAAAGCATCTAATCCGATTCCATCTCAACATTCTTCAAATGCAAGCTTACAAGGATGCTCGAACTCAAACTGTTAAAATCTAAGTTCTTTACAACTCGAGTCCTTATGAATAACCCGACAGTACTGACCCGCATAGGGGTCTTACTATACAGTGGTGATGGGCTCATCAAAATCTCACTCAGACTCTAAACCCCATTCCCGAGGGGCGATTTGCAGTGGGTCAGAGAGGGGTCGAGTGGCGAGGTGGGGAGGGAGGGACAATGGCGGGGGGTACAAAGGCGGTATGGGGGAGCATATCGGTGCGACAACAAGATGAGAAGAGGGGAGGGGGCGGGGTGGAGTGGGGGTGGGGGAGGGTGGAGAGATTGAATCTGAGATGAGAGATTGAATTGGAGAGAGCAAGGAGAGAGAACAAAAAAAGATAAAAGAAAAACAGAATTTTAATTTTAATTAGGGGCAATAAAGTCTTTTTGTCAAATATTCCGTTTGGTCAACGGACATAAGTGTAATTTGTCCAAACTATTGTCCTTACCTGTAATTATATCATAACCTCAGGGACATAAGTGTAACTAGCCTTAAAAAGAAAGGCATCTCGGCCGTCCAATCTGCCATGTTGATGGTCAAATGACATAAGGACTTCTCCACCGGTAGATGAGGCCAGAGATCCGTCCTGAAACATTTTTCAAATATAAAAGCTCAGTATCTTCCCACAAATTAGTAAATTAGACAGGATTTCCTTGGATAGAATAACAAGTAGTGGGTGAATCTTCACATTTTTCATTGTAAATGCAAAATACTTATACAAATAAAATGCAGGAGAGATAAAAAAAGATGCAGGGTCGTTTGTCTGCTTGGCTAGTCAAGCGTGGGCTAATTCATAGATCTTTGGGCTTTGATTACCAATGAATAGCGACTTTACAAATAAAACCCGAGGATTGGCATTCCATTGCTGTAATTTTATATGTAATTTTATAGTCAAATCTCATAATTTATGATCAAGTCATTCAATATTTCCTTTTTAAGAGGACAAATTTGCACATTTAAATTATGTGTTAGATATACTAATACCTTATCCAGTCCATCTGGAAAATCTTGGTTCTAATTCCTCGCTACTGGGTAAAGAGTGCTTCTTCATTGCATTTATTACGATTCTTTCTCCACGAGTATCATAATTGGAATAGTCTTATTACTTCGAGGAAAGCCAGTTCTTATTTTTCAAAAAGAAATCAAAGATTCTTCTTCTTCCTATATAATTATCATGTATGTGAATACGAATCCATCTTTGTCTTTCTCCGTAATCAATCTTCTCATTTACGATCAACATCTTCTAGAACCCTTCTTGAACGAATATATTTCTATGGAAAAATAGAACTTCTTGTAGAAGTCTTTCCTAAGGCTTTTCAGGCCAATCTATGGTTGTTCAAGGACCCTTTCATGCATTATGTTATGTATCAGGGAAAATCCAGCCTCGCTTCAAAAGGGACGTTCCTTTTGATGAATAACTGGAAATATCACTTTGTCAATTTCTGGCAATGTCATTTTTACCTGTGGGCTCAACCAGGAAGGATCTATATAAACCAATTATCCAATCATTCCCTCGACCTTTTGGGCTATCTTTCAAGTGTGCAGATAACCCCCTCAATGGTACGTAGTCAAATGCTAGAAAGGGCATTTCTAATTGATAATGCTATCAAGAAGTTCGATACTATTGTTCCAATTATTCCTATGATTGGATCATTGGCTAAAGCAAAATTTTGTAACGTATTGGGGCATCCTATTAGTAAGGCAGTTTGGTCTGGTTTATCCGATTCTGATATTATTGACCGATTTGGGCGTATATGCAGAAATCTTTCTCATTATCATAGTTGATCCTCACAAAAAAAGAACTTGTATCGAATAAAGTATATACTTGTACTTGTTCTGCTATGCTGCCCTAGCCCGGCTGGGGAAGAGTTACGACCCGTAAAACAAAAAGATACTCTGATGGGGGTCAGGCATACTATGTGTAATGATTCATTCATTTACGATAAATAAAAAAAAAGAGAAAAGGTCATTCCATTTCGACAAAAGACCCATACCCAAGTTCCATAGCTTTTGGTCTGTTATCTCGATCATGATTTTCCTACCTCCAGAGGGAAAGGTCCTTCCCTTTTGGGGGTTGTGAGCCAGGTGGGATTTGAACCCCCAACACCATGGTTCGTAGCCACGTGCTCTAATCCTCAGAGCTACAGGCCCCACCCCGTCTCCACTGAATCTATTCCCGGGAGTACCCTAAAAAAAAGGACCAAGAAAATGTGAGATACGATCTCTCAAACCAACAAAAAGATATTGAAGAAGATTATGCAGAATCCTACATGAAAGGGGTTAAAACGAAAAACAATACAAGAGCAACACGAAAGCGGAACTAAATTTCTTCCTGAAATGGTATTTTCTTTTTCAATTGAGATAGGACGATGCTTTGAATGAAAAATTGATCAATAATATCAAGATATATTGTCTCCTGCTTTGACTGAGAAATGGCAATTGACACATACAATACTCCCAGTCGCTTCTCGCGGATTTTCATAACCCTGCTGTGCAAAAATGGGATATGCATTTGAAATGGATGTCTGAGTTATGATATATATCGTGATCGATGCGGAAATGGAGTGAGTAATCTGTTCTTTTATCCAAGAAAAAGTATTTTTATACGTGCAATTCCTTCGACCCCAGAGGAGATTCTCATATTTTTTTTGTACATAATTTTTGATAGAATCTCTTATTTTTTGATCTTCCTCTAGACCTGAACAAGGATTGGAATCTACACATTGATTTTTTGCATTTTTTTAACCGGATGCATCAAAAGGCGCCTATACGGTTCCTAAGGGATACAATTTTACCCTAATAAATCAACTTTATCGAGAAAGATTACTTTTTTTTTAATGAACCTCATCTAAGCATTGGCTAGGTAAGCGTCTTGTAGTAAGAGGAGTATGTATGAACCTTGTAGACCATCCCCACGGGGGTCGTGAAGGGAAGGCCCCAATTTGTAGAAAAAAACCCACAATCCCTTGGGGTTATCCTGCACTTGGAAGAAGAAGTAGAAAAAGGAATAAATATAGTGATAATTTGATTTTTTGTCGCCGTAGGCTGTTTTTATTTTAACGGAGGGGTTTGAATTAGCTCCCCCTAAACGTATTTCTCCCGAGATGAAAGAAAAGATAAGGAATATGTCTTTTCAGAGCTATCGCCCCAATCAAAAAAATATTCTTGTAATATATATATATATATATATATATATATATATATATATATATATATATATATATATATATATATATATATATATATATATATATATATATATATATATATATATATATGGAGCTGACCCATTGCTCGCGCGGGCAACTAGCGGACGGTAAATATCGTCTGCTACATATTTACCGTCCGCTACATTATGTAGCGCAAGACAAAAAAAAGCATAAAAAAGATCTGGACGTCCACATCTTGCGCGTGAAGGGTCAGATCGCGCGGGCAACTTAGCGAAAGTTGCACGCACGAGCAATGAATTGGCTATATATATATATATATATATATATATATATATATATATATATATATATATATATATATAAGTTTTCTTGCCAATGCGATCTGGCCACCTATCTGTGATTTATGGACAGTTCAGATTAAATCTTTTTCCTCAGTTGTGCTAGATAACCCTAGTACTTTAACATATTTGCAATCTAGCCTCAAAACTTTAGAAAAAAAATTATTTTATGCACCTTAATACTTTGTAACATAGAAAAATAAAATTACAAGGTTATTTTAGGATATATCGTCACTTACAGAGACACTGTTCTTGTTCATTGAATATACGCCCGCCATGCTTCTTCTGTTACTTTCTGCTATCCAAGCTTTTACCAAGTGGACACACAGCTCGCCGCCTTTCGTCCTTTAGAATTGGCTAATGCTATAATCAAACACTCTAAAGCTTCTAGGATATTGGTTTGAAAACTGCAGTAGAAAAACGTCGTATTAAAACCAATACTTCTTTTGTTTATGCTGGAAAGAAAAATTTACATATGAGCAATAGAAAAGAATGATTCCTTCTATTGTTGCACACATTAATTCTTAGCACACTTCGCACTCTCTCAAACTTCATCTGCCTTCTAGCTCTTACCTCGACCCATTTATAGATGAAAGGATCAAGCACATACGATTCTTCAGTTTGACCTACCGAGGTTTCTCCTTCAAAAATCTCTATATTCATCTTACTCTTAAATCTGAATATGGAGTTTTTGTATATTTCTCCAATCCTAATTTTAGGCACTCCCAATGGCTTATAGTAGAACCGAGAGTTTCTTCCTCAACTGATTCACTCTAAGTAATTATGTTATTAGATAAAGGAATCATCTCTTCTTCATGGTCGTAAGTTTCTGACATCATGAAGATCGTGCCTATGCCTTTTAAAGTTTTGTTTAAACTTTCTTCATCATCTTATGTTATTTCATCATTAGATTCATAGTCGTATTCCGAAACAAGCCTTTTTGCTTCGTCTTCCGAATCTAATTCTTATCCCTATGTTGGCTCGTATCTTTCTTTAGCAAATAAGAAAGATCATATATTTTGTTTTCTTTCATTATTTGGGTATTTATTTGTATAATGTCCTTTTTCGCTACATAACTAGCAATAATCACACTCTTCTAGTGATTTTCTTTTTGGACATGAAGATTTTTTATATGGAATATTATATTTCTTTCTAAGATATCTTCCCCATGGTTTTGATTTTCTTTTGATGGATTAAATTTTCTTTTCTGAATTTGTTTATTTCTTTACATATTTTTTTTTGTTTCCAAAACTTTTCCTCTCAAATTTTTTTATTTGTGAAGTTTGGCTTCTTTTCACATCCATAGCTATTTACCATGTTATCGACTTTAGAACAACAGTCATAACTCATATGAGTTTTTTCATATATTTTATTGCCTGTCCTCCAGTACAATATTTATTTAGAACTTCTTCTACAGCTGCAATCCTTCCACCTAAGGAATCGCAAAACATTCCGTCGTTTAGGAGTTTAGTAAATTCTTTTTCTGCTAACTCATCCTATGGTTTAGGAATTTTGGCAATAAATTGCTTTTGCCAATGGAGGCTATCTCTAAGTTCTAACTTGTAAAATTAGTTTTTAAATTAACAAGTGTAAATTTTAAAATAGTACATATCACATATTTGTAGTTTTGTCAAATATTTGAAAGCACTTTTTTTCTTGAATACCTATGTTATTTATAGATATTCTGTAAAACTCTCGTTTGAGGTTATCTACATAAAAAATTATCCATTTTTAGAAATGTTAAGCTTGTTTTGAACTTCAATTATCATTTTGTTATTGTTACGCTATTCAAGAATCTAGCTGTGTTTTTTCGCAGGGTTGCTCGAATAAAATGTTTCATAGCATGCCTTTATGTTAAATTACCACTTATTATGGCAGTTCTTAAGGCTTGTGCTCAATTATCGATTATTTCTTCAGTATTTGAAATACAATCGATATCAAAATATATGCCATATTGATTTACAGGCTCATTTTTTCCATTTTTAAGAAGAAATTCTTGTTTTAGAATTTCTTTTTAAATTTAATTCTGGATTCCACGCTCCTACATAGTTTAGATCGATTTCTTCGTTTCATAAATTCATATCAGAAAACGCCTTATTTACATCTGATATGACTCTTTTTTCTTCTTATTTATATTGTTATTCTTTTAGAACAGCTGGATCTATTTCATCCATCATTGATTTTTTCAACGATTTTTCTTTTTCTACTTTGTCTAAGTAGTCGTTTATTATTTTTTCTATTTCTTCTACACCTATTCCTTTTATGGGATCTTTGGTGTCTTTTGGGCCATTCAAAGAGAGTTTTCCTTCGTTACCACTGTATGTTATGACTTCTTCAAATTCATGTGAAATTTCATTCTTATAGTACTTATTGGTAGTGTCATAACTTCCAAAGTTTGATAAGAAATTATCTGAGTTTAGGACGTGATTTTCACTTCCTAACTCTTTAACTGAATTGTGTAATTCAGTTAATATCTGAGATGTTATCTTGCTGAGAGTTCTACAGATATTTAAAGTTTTATGAGATACATCAATTATTTGATTTAATAATTTGTTATCTCAGTTTTCCAACTCCATGGTCTAAGTGTAGAATTCCTGTCATATAATTTAATAAATAAGGAATTTTCATGAGTTTTTCGGTTGAATTGATTAGGCTCTGATACCAGTTTTGTATTGTCATGTTTTAGGGACTGCAGGTTGGTAGTCCCAACCATCTTCTTTCGCTACTGGGGGAGGATTTGTGAGTGACAAATCATTTTCCTCTTTCTTTTTAGGGTAAATGAAGAAGTAGTCAAATTTCTCTGATGGTTCTCCCAGTAGACCGATTTCAGGATCTCCTGCTTCATGCCTTTCTTTTAAGGTTTTTTGAGTAGTCTTTTTTGGGGTAACAACTCTCTGCATCATAAAGCATAATTTCCTGGCTAGGCTATCGGCACGTGAATTTTTGACTAAAGAGATGTATTTTACATTAAAAGTATAATAGCTAAACCATTGTTGCCATCGATAAAGTCTTGTTTTACTAACATCTCTTAGGTCTCTTTTTAGAAAAGCTTTAAAACATCTATTATCTATTCTGATAAGAAAGTATTCTGAAGCTAGAAATATATAAAAAGATTTTATACCACGTTTTATTGATAGAAACTCTTTTTCGTTTATGTGATACCAAGTTTCTGCATCCTTAAATGCTCCACTTCAGTATCCACACAGCTGTTCTTTTGTTTGATCAGGGGGTATTGCTTTTAATACTGTACCCCAAATATTTTTCAAAGCGTCCATTTTTAGACCTAACTTGTCTCTTTATTTAGGCAAGCTTAATTCTGGTAAGGTTTTTACCTGACCTTTTATATATAGTATATTTTGAGTATCTTCATCTTTCCATATCCATTTTCCTTTTCTAAGCTTTTTACTTAAGGTTTCTTTTAGGTTTGATAAATGCGGGGTGAATTTTCTCGCTTAATTTAATAACGCAATAAATCTTTGAAGTTGTTTTACATCATTGATTTGTTCTGAAAATAGCTTTATTTTTTCAGCTATGTGATCTTGAAGGACAATTTTTCTATTGTCTTCTATTCTCAATCCCATAAAGTTAATGGTGGTTTGTTCCCATTCACATTTATTTTATGATAGTACTAATCCATGGTCACTGAATTCTTGTGCTAGCTTTTTTAGATGATTTCTATGTTCTTCTCTAGTTTTTGAGAATACTAATATATCATCTATGTACACCACACAGTAATCTCCGTGCTTTCTAAAAATGTCATCCATCCTTCTTTGGAATAACGGTGGAGCATTTTTCAATCCAAATGGTAACACCGTTCATTCATAGTGTCCTTGTGGTGCGCTAAAGGCAGTTAATGTAATTGATGATTCTTCAATTTTGATTTGTCAATATCCGCTTTTTAAATCAAACTTAAAAAAAAAGTTTGCTACCTGAATTTTGTTTATCAGCATATCCTTGTTTGGAATTTTATAGCCATCTTTGACTGTTGCTGAGTTTAAAGCTCTATAATCTATGATTAATCTGACTTTTCCTCTAGCATGTTTTGCATGATTTTTCACCATGAAAGCCGGACTTGAATGAGGACTCTCGTTGGGTCTTATTAACCCTTATTTTAGTATTTCAGGAATCTGTCGTTCAAATCCTGAACCATCTCAAGACCATGTTGTATTGGTTTTACGTTAACCACATAATTTTTATTCTTGAGTGTCAATGTTGCCCAAGGTTTATCCTTTTTCCATAATTTTAGCGGGTCTTCATTAAAATTATTTTCTAACATTTTTTTTATACTATCAAGACTAGGAATTTCTTTTCCTTATTTGCATTAATAATGTTGGTTTATTTCTTTAATTCAACTGTCATTTTCTTTGATTAATTCTTCGTTAGTTATTTCTTCTTCAAGTAACCTTTTTCATGAGTCTTTCTCTTCACCACGCTGTGCTGCGTAGAGAGACTCACTCTGGATATGTTTTTGAATTTCTTCTAGTTTTTCTAAACAAAAACTAAATTTACATTTTTGAGTTGTATATTTTAGCAATGGAATTTTTTGACGTTGTATTTCAATATGAAACTCTTCCTGAATAAATGGTCGATTTTCGGCTTGTTTGTGGAAAGCATTTCCTATTAGAAAATTGCCGTTTAAGTCGTCGAATTGGATTGATCACTCTATAATGAATTTTTTTTCCATTTATTATGATCAGAATATGATATACTTCATATTCTGGCTCGAACTCATCGCCATTTGCCATTCGCATGCTCATGAGTTGATCTGTTTTGATTCATTTTTCAAAGGATAAAATTTCTGGTTGTGCCAGGCAATAGGATGCTCTAGTATCTACTAAAGCATCTATTTTAACAGGATGATAATCCTGGAAGTCGAAATTTAATTCTATATAAGAATTATTTAGACTTACCGCCATCCGTTTATTAGTCATTTTTTCGGACCTTCTGTTCTTTTTGATGATACTCATAATGTCTTGAATACCCTTCTCAAGCTCATCTCCTGTCAAACCTTTTTCTTTAAGCTTATTCTTGACAGTGTCATTTATTGATGTTGTGGTCATTATATGTATGGTTTCTACACGTGATGACATGTTTCGTCTGATTAGAATGGTAACTGTTTTGTACTATGTGATGTCTTCATCAAAACTGTCTTCTTCTTTGATAGCTTTTTCTACCATTTTTTCCTTTCCTTTGCCTTTTGGATTTGTAGACGTGGAAGGTATTAAAGAGACAGAATGTCTCCTTGGTTCTTCTTGGAAAACAACACCTTTATTTTCCTTAATATGTATTTGTTCTAGTTGTTTACTAGCTCATCCTTCTCCTATCACCCATTTTTTAGGCTATAATAGTTGTTTTGGATTTATCTTTCATACTTTTATTACTCGAACATTACTACTTGTTTGTTCAAATAGTTCTACTTTACTGTTTAGCATTTTACTTAATAGATTAATGGTATTTACCACTCTGTAAACTAGATGGTATCGCACTGCAATATTTTTGTAGACTTCTCGTAATTCAGTCATGCCTTGAGTCTGAATCCCCAGTCCTAATAATTTATTAAAATAAGGATCTTTTAAGGACATGAAGTAGTTTGGTATAGTTTTAAACCAAACTGGTCCGTTGTACAAGTTACTTTGGTTGGAATTAGAGCTTTTTCAAAAGTTTTCTACCCATTATCTGTTAAACAACAGGTTACTGGTGTATCTCTGCCATCTATGATTAACGGACAAAGACTAACTTGTATCAAACCAATATGGACATAGTGATATCCTTCTCTAAGGTATTGTTTTGCCTTATCTGCTTTGAAGAGAGGAATGTCTAGTATTCTTTCTTCGTTCTCGTGTAGGACTATCATTCCTTCTTCATCATTTACATTGAGCCTTTCTTCCAAATGACTAACATAATCAGTTAATTGACTGAGGGTTCTTCGTAAATTTTTTCGATAATTTTTCGTCAGATAGTGCCAGACATTTCCAAAGAGATTTTTGCTCTCTTTACATAACCCTGGATCATAAAATGATTTTGTTTTATTTCATTGGTTTGTGTTATGGTAGCATTTTGTTTTAAAGATTATTCATCCTTGTCAGTTGCCACTTTTCTTTTTAAATCCTTGTTGTTAGGATAGTCATTTTTTATTTTCTTACCCACTTGTTTAGGGTACGTTGCTATCGAGGTTTCAGCCTTACTCTCTTTATTCCAAAAGTTATGCCAGTTTTGTATGGCCAACCTTTGGTCAGGAATGGCATGTTCTAATCTTGAGAGGGGTTAATTTTAGTCTTTTGAGAAGTATGAGGTGTTGTAAGTGAACTACTTAGAAGTTGAGGGGTAGAAAATGATATTAACCAGAGAGTTGACAACTTGTTAGTACTAGCATTTTATCATCTCCCTATGTGTGTGTGTGAGAGAGAGAGAGAGCTGATACGTTGACCGTGCGGGCAAATGGGCTAAATAGCCCCTGCGATCTGGCCGTCTAGCCCTGATCTTTTTTTTTTTTAAAGTTCGTCAGCCAGACTGTGCGGCGGATAGACCTCTTGACCAAAATACCCCCTGTTGCCCGTCCGCTGCACAGTGTAGCGGACAACTTTTTGACACTGACAATTGTCACTCAAAAAGTTGTCCGCCACACTTTGTGGCGGATGGATTTTGACTGACAAGTGTCACATCTTATCCCCCCGTCTGCCAGACAGAGTGGCAGACTGCGTGCCAGATATACCTCAAATTTTAGTAATTCCCAGCTCTTCTTCCATTTTCAGCTATTGTGTTCCACTTGCCTCCATTTTCTGTTCCCTTTAAGATCCTAGCATCAAGTAACAAAGCTTCAAGCTTCACTCAAGTAAGGTAAGTGGGTGAATGGTGAAACTTTTTTAGGTAAAATGGTAAAGTTTTTTTCGATGTTTATATAATTTTTTTTCGATTATGTTTGTTGTGTTTATCAGTTATTCATTAGAGTAATTTTAATTCGTTATGTTATAGAAATTATTTATTGTTAAATTCAATTTTTTTTAGATTATGTTCGTTGTATTTGGCATGCTACATTGGTCTATTCATCAAAGTTGTTTTGATTTTTATGTTCAAGAAATTAAGTTGTTAATTTCAAGAAATTAATAATTGTTAATTTCTATTTTTCTTGAGATTGTGTTTGTTACATTTGTCATGCTAAATTGGCCTTTTCATCAAAGTAATTTTGGCCTTTTCATCAAGAAGATAGGTAAGGTCGCAAGAGCTTGATTCACACAATGAGTAATGCGCGGATAGGACCTACCGACATTGTTAATGTTCTTGCTGAACAGGCTGGGAAATTCAAGATCTAAACTTTAACACGACAAACGTTCGTAACGCGGTCCGAATGCAATGACGAGCCGTGTATGACCTCAATTCACAATGAGCCTATTGAAGTAGATGCAGATGGAGGACCCGCAGTTTACCTACGATTATAAACTTGAAGACAAGCATCGAGTTACTATAATTTTTTGGGTCGACAGTCGTTCGAGACTTGCATATAAGCATTTTGGGGATGTTGTGACTTTCGACACCACATACCGTACCAACAAGTACTCGATGCCGTTTGCTCTTTTCACAAGCGTTAATCATCATTACCACTACATCCTATTCGGGTTAGCTTTGTTAAGGGATGAGGTTGAGAGTTCTTTTGTATGGCTATTCAAGACATGGCTAGAAGTCATGAACAACAAAGTACCTAAAGTTATCATCACCGATCAAGATTTTGTAATGAAAAAGACTATTGCTACCATCTTTCCAGATACTCGACATAACTTGTGCACTTGGCACATAAGCAACAAATATCCTGAACATCTACATCACGTGTATGCAAAGTATCCAGACTACAAACAAGATTTTGACATGTGCATTAACAAGTCGTTAATGATTGAGGAATTTGAAGAGAGGTGGGAAAAGCTTGTTCAGGATTACTTATTGCAAGACCATGAGTGGCTTTAACACTTGTATGAGTTCAAAGAGCAAGGGATTGGCATTTATAGGAGAAGGTATTTTTCTGCGGGCATGAAACCGACGAGCAGGAGTGAATCTATGAATGCCACGTTTGATAGTTATGTAGTTACAACTACAAATTTGAAGAGTTTCGTCACATCTGCTCAAAAAGTGGTTGCACAGTTATTCGTGAAAGAAAAGGTTGTGGACTTTGCAAGCACTTACAAGCAAGGAGAAGGTTGGTTGAGACCCCGTTGGAGATGAATGGTGCAAAAGCCTATACGAAGGAGATGTTCATGCAATGCCTAGTGGAGTTACAGAAATTGGGATGATACAGTGTAAGCAACGTGGCAGAAAAGTCTACACGTGAGTATAAGGTTTATTCGTTGGTGAACAACCTCACCCCTGAGAAAGTACGTAGACTGTATACGGTGAGCCATGGCATAGAGACAGATTCAGTGATGTGTTTGCAAGAAGTTTGAGTTCCATGGCATGCTATGTAGATACATTCTGCGGTTTTTCATCCAAAAGAATATCAAGGCAATTCCCAATAAATACGTCTTGCCGCGGTGGACTAAGGTTGCAAACAGGTTGCAGGGTACCATTGCCTTTTTGAATTATCAATATACTAACTTTGAAGAATCAGAGATGCTGCGGTATAATTATCTGGTGACAATGTTTACACGTTTGTCCATAAACGATGCTGCTAGAATGTAACATCCCGAACCAGGATAGTGCCTAGCCGGTTAGTATATTTTTTTAACTGACGATTTATTTAAACGCAAGATTTAGCGTTAATTTTCATGAGTGTAATTTTATCGACAGCCTTTAGCGATAATTTTTTTTGAAGCGGGTTACTTGGAAATTTAAATTTTATTGGAGTCACTCTGTATTAAATAATTAAAGAGATAATAATCTAATTTGGTCAACTCTTTATTTTTGAAAAAGTCAAATATGTGAGTGAACATGGGAGAAGAATGTGGGGAGATTTGTCTTTGATTTTATATTTAATTCACGTTACACTTACTAGAAACAGAGAAGTAGAGATTATAGTTAGAGACGGATAAAGAGATAGAGAGAGACATTATAGAGAAAGACAAACAGAGAAGGAAAGAGAGAAAGACAGTTTCTTTACTTCGGTTACAACAGAGAAGAAGAGAGAGAAGAGAAGCCACATAGAAAGAGAAAGAAAGAGGGACTGCCGCACAAAATATCTGGCGAAAAGGGTCCGATTTTCGGTAAGCTTTGAACCATTCTCTTTCGCATAATTTTCCGTATATTAGTGTATGGGTGTTCTAGCGTGCAACTGTGTGTGTAATGTAGTGAAAGGGAGGTGAAGTGTGTAGTGTATGTTTATAAATATGTAATTATGAGGAAAGGAATATGGGTTTGTCAATTCAGCCGTGAGTGTAGAGCAGCTATGGTGGGGTGTGTGCGGGTGTTAGTAGGTGTTTTATTTTCTGTTAGAAGAGAATGGCTTTGGGAATGAATTGTGGTTTATGCGTGAGAGGTGTGTATTTCTGGTGTGGGCGTTTGAGTGAAATAAATATGAGTAGATAATGGTTGTTTATCTGGTGTCACAGCAAACCCCAAGAACGAGTAGCTGTTATTAGAATAGCTGTTGCTAAATTCTTTGACTTAAGAAATGTCTAATTATTTGAAGGCCAAGGAGGCCTTTCCTAAAGAAAATTGAGATTAATGCCTAGGGTACAAAAAATATTACCTCATCTTTTATCATGGGGTCTCTAAGTTATTAGAACAAAGAACAATGTTTACAAGAAAGATTCACCTAAAAGAGAGGTTGCAAGGTAGGCTTGTATGTGTATGTGGGTGAAATGGGTTTTGTTGTGCAGCA
>JAVXUP010004855.1:0-25330 GCA_033070095.1 Escallonia herrerae | reverse complement strand
TCCGCCATACTGTCTCGCGGACGGGAGTTTTACCTTTTTGCCCTCCTCCCATGTCCGCGAGACTGTCTCGCGGACGCCTTTCTGTTCCTGACATGTGTCAGGAAAAAGGCGTCCGCCATACTGTATGGCGGACGATCTCTAGGCTGACACATGTCAGGGCCTGTCCCCTCGGTCGCCTATAAAGTCTCGGGCGTGAGCCCCGAGAACTGTCCCCTTGGTATCTGTGGCGTCAACAGTGTCCTGGTATCTGTAGCGGACGGCGTCCCTTCGTCAACTCTCTCCTGCTATAAATATTTAATCAGATCGGGGTATATATATTATTGTAGCGGACGGCGTCCCCTCTCTCGAACATCTAACCTAAAGCCGCTACCCCATCTACGGCGACCCACATCTCCGGTCACCCACATCTCCCGCCGACACCACCGTCCTCCCCTCAACGCCGATCTCGATGGCTTCTGGATCGGAGACCACCTACGCCTACGATTATATTGGCAACTTGCACCTGGTAGGCAAACACTTTTTCAAAGTCATGATGCCGGGATTTGAGCATGAACTTGTAGGCTATCCCTCTTTCTCTTTCTCTGTATTTTCGTGTGTTAAAAGTTTGATCTTTTGTTTTTCTTAACCAAAACTAACCTATTTTTTGTATTTTGTGTTTGGTAGGACATACCGGAAGCATTTACCAATCAATTTACAACAATTCATGATAGTGCAAGATTATATAGCCGCAAGGGGGCATGGCAGGTTGAAATCAAGCTGAAGCCCGGCCGATCCCAAAAAAAGGAATTCGCAGAGGGTTGGAACGTCTTCGTGCGCCAGCATGGCCTCGAACTCGGGGACTTTGTAGTGTTCGAACACCTTGGGTGGTGGGATTTTCAAGTTGTAATCTTTGATCGGAGCGCTTGTGAAAAGCTTTCGTACCCCATTTGTGAACCCTAGTTTATTATTATAATAAAAAAATTTATGTTCTTGTTTATTATGTTTTCAAATTTTTTCTTGCTTAATTGTGCCTTTTTTTGTTGCCTTGATATATTGAGATCGTTGATTATGAATCGTACATTATTTTTTGAAAAATTGAGATTGTTGATTCCGTCGCTAAAACAAGTCTTCGGGCGTCAGTTTATTAAAATAGCATTAACGTACTATGTCGCTAAAACAAGTCTTCGGGGCCAATTTATTTCAATTTATTAAAACTGCATTACGGGCGCCAATTTATTCCAATTTATTACATTACGCTACATTGTATAGCTCTCTATATATACAATATAGCGGATATAAGGCCTCCGCTTAGGCCGGGGTTCGGGAAGGTCGGAACTAAATGTCTGGTCCGTGCCAACCATTTTCTGGACCCGGAACTAAATGTCTGGTCCGTGCCAACCATTTTCTGGTCCAACACTAAGCGGCCGGGGTTCGGGAAGGTCGGAACTGAATGTTTGGTCCGTGCCAACATTTTCTAGTCCAAAACTATTTTTTTTTTGTTTTCGGTAACTATATCCGCGATACTATATAGTGGACAGTCTATCATCCACGATGCTAAGTCTATCGTCCGCGATACTATATAGCGGACAGTTTATCATCTGCAAAACTATATAGCGGATAGTCTATCGTCCGCGATACTATATAGCGGACAGTCTATCGTCCACGATACTATATAGCGGACAAGGAACAGACTGGTGTCGTCCGCGATACTATATCAATCGGAAAAGAAAGTCCGCGATACTATATAGCGGACGGCAAATATATATTGTCCAGCGGACAGCAAAATATATATTCAAACCCAAAAGAAAGTCCTATAACTTCTACACTCTTCTCCGTTCTTCCTACTCACAAATATTCCCAGCGGCGTTGGCAAGCAGATCTGCGCAATTTCTTCATAAGAGCAGCTTTAATACCCTAATAGATCACGTAAGTTCACAAAATCAATCCTTTACATGTTTCTAATCTATAGTTGTGATCAATATTGCGTTTTATGCGTGGTTTTGATTATGCATTGAGCATGTGCTAGCGATGATGATGATTTATATATGTATGTATTTGTTCATGTGCTAGCGTTTGTAAAATATTCTGTATATGTATATCTATTATGCATGTGCTAGTCGTATTTTTGCGAGCGTAAAATCCAAACTGAGAAGGTTTTTCCATAGTTTCAGTTGCAAAAAATGGAATTTATCCCTGGACCAGAAGATCCATCCGTGTTATACGACCAAGCCAACCATATCAGTACGCTCATATGGGATGGTGGAGTAAGATACATTATTTATCAACTTTCTTATTATTACGAACGTTGTTTTACCGTTCATTTTGCTTAAATTGTATTTATTAATAATTCGTAGGAAAGAGAACTTCTCACCACCGTAGAAGTATCTCGCGAGTTCACGAGATGGAAATTGAACAAGTCCCAGAAAAGGATACTGCGTGGAATTGGGTTTGGGATTTTCACGCATGGGCAGATCTTTCAACAGCTTGACCGGGCCTTGATAGGTGCCCTTGTTGAGAGGTGGAGAAGTGAAACGAATACGTTTCACTTCCCGCTCGGAGAGATGACGATTACCCTAGAAGATGTAGGGTTCATCTTGGGGTTGCCGGTGACGGGGCGGCCGGTAATTGCTCCTCCGTCAGACGCAACGAATAAGAGAACAGCGCGAGACTTCTTCACTTCGATACCCCAGGATCAATTTAGCACTGGTGGTATAAAGTTGAAGTGGTTGGTAGATACCTACGGGGTTTTGCCGGAAAACTATACGGGCCGTGAGCTTGTGGTGTACACAAAGGCCTTCCTCTTGTGGGTGATGGGGGCAATTTTATTCCCAACGACGTCGAAGAACACGGTCAGCGTGAAATATTTACCGTTGTTGGGTAACCTGTCGGAGGTTGGGGATTATGCCTGGGGTGCAGCGGTTCTTTCGTATCTGTACCGAGCATTGCACAAGGCAACGAGGCCCAACTCCAAAGCCATATGTGCATGTCTCTCGCTATTGCAGGTATATCATATAAATCATGTCTTCGTTATTGTGTTTTATTTTTGTTGAATCGACGATATAAATATAATTTTTTGATGTTCTCAGGTGTGGTCTTATGAACACCTTGCTCCCGGTGCACCAACGCGTAGGGATGGAACCGATAAAGTCTGGCCTCGGTTGTGTGCTTGGGAGTACAGCCGGAGGGCTAGCCACTACAAGAGGAGAGTCGATCCCCATCACAACATTACGTACTATCGAGGGGAGTTCGACCGTCTATCTCCGGGCCAAATGCGTTGGGCACCGTACATACGTTTGGCGCGACGGGTGGGAGAGTCGTTCGTCTTCACGCTCTCCGGGTTGCAGCGCACACCCCTGATCCATTTCGAGGTCGCAGAGTGGCAGCTGCCCGACCGAGCAATGCGCCATTTTGAGTTGGAGCAGGGTTTGCCAGTCGATGCCCCGGATATGAGGGTTAACAGGAACCCACCGGATGTCGGAGTGTTTGGCACCGCCAATGCGTACGAATTGTGCGCGGCCGAAATAGAGCTTTGGACTTCTTGGCAGGACACACTGGCGGCCATCGTCTCGGAGCCAGACCCCGTGGTACTCATCACGGAGGAGAGTAGCCCCTGTAAACTTTGAACGTGGGGAGAGGTATGCGCCTAGGGGTCAGATCGATGAGCGTATGGCATACAATCTCGTAAGTTGCCCAACAAGTCTGACTTGAACCAAATTAGTTGAATATAAATGTCTGATTGAAGTTACTTAATTTTTTATCTCTTTGGATGTAGGTTAATGCCTCGCTTGCATTCTTCCAGAAGTTGAGTGAGCGGAGGGATCTGGTGAGCGCAATGGGCGAGGATCTTTGCCAACAGGCTGCGACATTGGCTTTAGGCTGCGGGAATTTTTTGCGCCAAGCATCGGGCCAGTCTTCGGGAGTCAGCCCGGGAATGGGTTATACGGGCGTCAGCCAGGGATACGGTGATCCCTCTGGACAGGCTTCAGGGGTGAGTCAGGGAGTTGGTGGTACCTCTGAAGCGGGGATGGGACAGGCTCAAGCGTCGTGGGGCGATTACAGCGGCCCCTCCTTCAATTTGTTCCCGGAACCCCTCTCTCAAGTCACGCAAGACTGTCCTTTCGGAAACTACGGTTTCTCCGAGGCACTGCCCATTGTCCCGTGGGCGGGACCAGTTGGCGGCCCCGGAGGGGAATATCAGCCGGCCGAAGAAGGAATTGGAGGCCAATATCCCCCGATCGACCCCCGAGGGCAATATCCGAAAGGGCATCCAGCCAGGCCCCTAAAGCCGCATAAATGCGATCTAATCCGAGCCCGTTATTTTAGCGGGGCCCCCCAAGACGGAGCGTCGTATGACGTGGATCACCCGGAGGGCTTGGATTACAATGCCTCGTGGACAGAGATCGCCTCGCTGGCGCCGGGAGCTTGGTTAGACAGCGGTGTCATCTCGCACTACGTGCAAATTCTGAGGCGAAGGTGTCGGGAGCATCCAAACATCGGTCCGCGCGTGTTTATCTTGGATGCTTTTTTTCATCAGCTCCTAGTACAAGAGTGGCACGACTGGGGCAATGCAAGGAAGGGGAAGGGGAGAACCATGGCCCAGTGGAAACCGTCCCCTAACCTACAAGCATATCTTGCTAGGGATAGTCCAGTGAGCGCAAGTGTTGCCGACGTGTTTCTAATCCCCTTTTTAGGGAATGCCCACTGGTACTTGGTTTGCTACGAACCATTACAGAGCACGGTTTCAGTCGTCGACAGTCTCTACGATGATACCGACGTGATGCCTGTGATTGATATGTACCGAGGCATAGGCCAGTTGGATGCCATGGTAAGATCCTGTTTCCTTCTTATTGTAACTTGCATATTATAAAACTGATTAATCTTATTTTGCTAGCTATGTTTAATGCTTATTATGTTTCTCGCAGAATCTTTTTGCTGCCCTGGTCAATGGTAGGCGTCGGGAGAAGGTATCGCGCAGGCCGGTCCTCATTTTCCGATTGAAGAGGAGTAGGCCCAAGCAACATAATTCCTCGGACTGCGGCGTCTTCCTCTGCATGTACATGGATTACATTTGCCGGTCTGAGAGCCTCAAGAAGACTGTCTGGAGCGAAGAATGCATACAAGACTTTAGGTATAGGATTGCTTGGCAAATTATGAATGGCCGGCCTAGAGCTATTAGGTTTATTGTAAATCCGTGTAAGGAACATCATTCCCGCGAGAGATGATGTTCCCCAATTCACATTGTAACGTTACAACACTTTTTTAAAAAAATTTATTGAATGCGATTGATTTTATTGACCGATATGATTTAACGGTGGGAAACCAAGTGTTGGATATCTGTCTGTTGGATATCTGTCTATCTGCAGGGCAAGTGTTCAAAAAATAACCAAGTGTTCGATAATCAGTCTTTCTGCCGGCCGTCCGCTACATAGTATAGCGGACGTAGAGAACACAAAAAAAAAACTAAGTGTTGGAGAGGTGGGTATTCTGCGGGGCCGTCCGCTACATAGTATAGCGGACGTAGAGAAGACAACCAAAAAAAAAACTAAGTGTTGGAGAGGTTGGTATTCTGCGGGGCCGTCCGCTACATAGTATAGCGGACATAGAGAAAACAACCAAAAAAAAAAAACTAAGTGTTGGAGAGGTGGGTATTCTGCGGGGCCGTCCGCTACATAGTATAGCGGACGTAGAGAAGACAACCAAAACAAAAAAACTAAGTGTTGGAGAGGTGGGTATTCTGCGGGGCCGTCCGCTACATAGTATAGCGGACGTAGAGAAAACACCAAAAAAAAACTAAGTGTTGGAGAGGTATTCTTTAATACCTTAGGTTTCTAATGTTGTGCTGCGCAGTGTAGCGGACAGTGTAAGAAATCACATATAAAAAAATGAGAGTAAAGGTTATTACAAACGAGTCATTACTAAAATATTATTACAAAATGTCCGACACTTTTGATGGCTCATAAAAGATTATTACAAAAATATTCAGTACACTAAAGTTCCACTGCAGCTTGTTCGTCCTCATCCTCGGCATCATCTTCTTCCCCGTCTTGCAAAGGCACTGGACTTATCCCCAGTGCCTTGTAATGGTTCCGCTTGTCGTGGTCGGTCATTTTGTTGCACAATGCACACCTTCTTAGCTTTTTTGGTTGAGTTGCCGTCTCAATAGAGCTTTTCATCCGCGTAGATCTCTTGCGGCCTTTCGTTTGCGATATAATTGGATCCGAAGGCCGGATATCATTGTCGTCTCCCTCCCCCGGCTCGTCATCTTCTGATCCCGTCGTAGGCTCGGTGTCAACCGCATTGCTGACTGAAGCTGCTTCCAATTGGTCGACGATGGGCTCTTGCTGCTGAGCTACCTCGAGGAGATGTTTATATCCGACCATTGTAGCAGCACCCTTTACGGACAAACGGGTGAACATCGTCACCAGATGATTATACCGCAACGTCTCTGATTCTTCAAAGTCAGTATACGGGTGCTCCGGAAAGGAAATGGTACCGTGCAACCTGTTTGCACCTTTCGTCCACCGTGGCAGGACGTATTTATCGGGGATTGTCCTGATATTCTTCTGTGTGAAAAACCGCAGAATGTGTCTACACAGGATGCCATGGAACTCAAACTTCTTGCAAACACATGTCACCGAGTCCGTCAATGTGTCGTGGGTCACCGTATAAATTCTGCGCAGCTTCTCAGGGACGAGGTCATTCACGAGCGAATAAACCTTGTACTCACGCGACGACTTTTCTGCCACCTTGTATATACTGTATCGGCCCGATTTTTGCAGCTCTACTTGGTATAGCAGGAAGATCTCCTTCGTATAGACTTTGGCACCGTTCAGCTCCAGCGGGGTCTCAAGCAACCTTCTCCTTTGCTTGTACGTGGTTGCAAAGTCTGCAGCCCTTTCTTTCACGAACAACGACGCAACCGCTTTTTGTGCAGATGTGACGAAACTCTTCAAATTGGTAGCTGTACCCACATAACTATCGAACGTGGCATTCATAGATTCACTCCTGCCCGTCGTTTTCATGCCCGCAGAAAAATGACTTCTCGTGTAAACGCCAATCCATTGCTCTTTGAGCCCGTACAAGTGCTGGAGCCACTCGTTGTCTTGCAATGAGTAATCCCGAACAAGCTTTTCCCACCTCTCCTCGAATTCCTCAATCGTTAATGACTTGAGGACGCATTTGTCAAAATCCTGTTTAAAGTCTGGATACTTTGCGTACATGTGATGCAGACGTTCCGGGTATTTGTTGCTTATGTGCCAAGTGCACAAGTTGTGTCGAGTATCTGGGAAGACGGTAGCAATAGCCTTCTTCATTGCCAAATCTTGATCGGTGATGATAACAGTCGGTGCTTTGAAGTTCATTGCTTCCAGCCACACCCTAAACAACCATTCAAAAGAACTCTCGCTCTCGTCCCTTAACAAGGCGAACCCGAACAGGATGGAGTGATAATGATGATTGACGCCCGTGAAAGGAGCGAACGGCATCGAGTACTTGTTGGTACGGTATGTGGTGTCGAAAGTCACGACATCCCCAAAATGCTTATAAGCTAGCCTCGAACGACCGTCGACCCAAAAAATTGTGCTAACTCGATGCTCGTCGTCAAGTTTATAGTCGAAGGTAAACTGCGGGTCCTCCATCTGCATCCGTTTCAATAGGCTCATTGTCGCTTGCGCATCATTGAGGTCATACGCGGCTCGTCTATGGGTTCGGACCGCGTTACGAACGTCTGTCGTGTTAAAGTTTAAATTTTGAATTCCCCCAGCCTGTTCAGCAAGAACATTAATCATGTCGGTAGGTCCTAGCCGCGCATCGCTCATTGTGTGAATTAGGCTCCTCGCGACCTTACCCATCTTCTTGTGTTGATGCATCTGACTCACCTTAGAAGGGGTTACTAACGGGTGATTGTGTGCCAGTTCCAGGCTGGTAATAAGCCAATGATCTTGTTTGGCTTTATAGCTTACGAACATCTTGACCTGGCAATTCGTGCGCGCAAAGCAATCCCGTCTTCTCCGCGCATACCCTATTTCGTCATCATCACTGTCATCGTTGCCTACGCGTGTCTCATTTTGCACTGGGTTTCTGCCCCTATGACACTCGTATAAGCGAGAGCATATCTTTTTCGATACGCTGCTTGTTCTTGTAGTTTTTATTCTAATGCCAAAACCAACCCTCAATGAATAAGCTCGAAAACATTCTCCAGCTTCTTCCAATGTTTGAAAGGTTCGTCCTAGATACGGATCACTAGCATCTACGGGGGTGTTGGAGCTCGACACGAAATCAGACATTGTGAAACAAGACCTATGTAGAAATAGAATACGCTTATTATCTCAAAATTATCTTGACGAATAGACCGATTTAGGATACCATATACATAATCTCAAAAGTGTCTCCCATTTTGCTAATTATATATTTACTGAACATAACAAATTAAAATTACTAAGATAAACAGACAAATTCACCATGCCAAAATACAACAAACATATCTCAAAAAATTGAAATTTTAATAGGATACAAGTGTCGAAGTTAGCGAACCTCAAAAAAATCAAAATTAACTACAATGAATTAGTTTAAAGTTAACAAATTAATTTCTAGAACATCACATGTTGATGAATAGAGTGACAAATTTCTAGAACATCACCAAAAATCTATAATTTTTTGTCGAAAAAAAAATTATATTTTATCAGTCAATCCACCCAGAAAACGGTAGCAAGATCACAAACTTACCTTGCTTGAGTGATGCTTGAACCAAGTGTTACTCGAAGCTTGAAGGGAGCTGAAAATGGAAGCAAGTGAATCTGAAGCCCGCAAAAATTTTGCTGAAAGAGCCTAGAATTAGGGAGACTTTCTAAGTGACCGACGGGACAGTTCTCGGGGCTCTGACAGGAGACTTTCTAGGCGACCGACGGGACAGGTCCTGACATTTGTCAGCCTAGAGGGCGTCCGCTACACTGTCTCGTTGACGCCTTTTTCCTGACACATGTCAGGAACCGAAAGTCGTCAGCAAGACAGTCTCGCGGACATGGGAGGAGGGCAAAAAGGTAAAAAATCCCGTCCGCAAGACTGAAGCAAAATACCCCATTTTGCTAGCGCTATCAACAGATCAGCTCCCATTAATATATATATATATATATATATATATATATATATATATATATATATATATATATATATATATATATATGGGAGCTGATCTGTGGCCTTCCATGCGCGATCTGTGGATGGTCCAGATCTTTTTTTGCTTTTTTTTAAGTCCGTCCGCTACATTATGTAGCGGACGATTTTTGAACAAAAATACCCTACAGCTCCATCCTCTATATTATGTAACGGACAAAGGCAGTACTTTTTTTTTCTGACTCTTTCTTTCTCCTTTGTCTGAATAATTTTCTGACATGTTTAATGTGCGCTACATTATGTAGCAGACAATTTTTGGATAAAAATACTCTCCAGCTCCATTCGCTACATTATGTAGCGGATAGATGCCATACTTTTTTATCTAACTCTTTTTATCTCCTTTGTCTGACTAACATGATTGATGTTTCTCTCTCTCACTCTCTTTCATCAATGTCTGCTCAATCTGGAAAGGTGCATGCTACATGAAAAATTGTTGCTAAGCTCAATATGGAGGTTGAATCCATATCATGTCCGGCGATCCAGTAGTATACCAGTCAACCAACCTTGTTTCGTCTCCACAATCACCTACCACGGACAAAGAAGAAGAAGAACCAATCATGCGATTCCACCCTGCTGCTCCTCTTCTATGTGCCTGTCTGACTGCTGCTGACTTATTCGTTGAGAGCAGTGACTTCTTCATTGAGAAAGAACACGGTGTAGATCTTTGATGGTAATAAACCATGTCGATCTGTTATTCCTCTTGCATCTAAAGTTGAAAACCGTGAAGGAGGTAAGCCCCAGAAACAATGCTCGACATCCCAGGCTTAGTTTAGGAACAAATCTTTCTCCTTTGAGAAATCAAACCGGTAGACTCTCCAATTCCTTCCTCAATATCATGATTGGCCAATAAAATCTCTCCATCAGATTCGATCAAGTGCTTCTTCCCAGAAGAAGAATGCAATTCGTCCATAATGGATCCTCTCAAGCTCGCATCTCCAAGCAAACTCCAAGTGTTGTTTGCCACGCTATATACCCCCAGTAGAGATGCACAAATCTAGACATGCTGGAAATGAAAGAGTTAAATAGACGCCCTACAGGAGTAGTTGGCAAAGCAGTTGACTTGCGTATTGTGCTAAAGGTGTTATTATATGTGATTGTCGTGTTCTTTCTTGATTGCTTCATAGATTTCATGAATCTGAAATTGCATTTGGCAGGTAAATAAACCAACTCTGAAGACACAGTCATTTCAGGAGGCATGCATTTTCACTGTAGTTGAAGAGCTTACTGAACATTTAGCTCAATGGAGCTATTCTGTTGCTTTCTTTGAGCTGTCTTTTGTACCTAATGTTCGACTGCGTAACTTTTGCAAATCCACAAAAGTTGAGAGGTTCCGTCGAGAAATGAGGCAGCTCATTCGACAGGTGCCTTCCCGTATGCTACATCGATAACGTGCTCACAGACAAGTTCGTCAAGCTTCGTGGATCTCCATGCCTTATCGCCCAAACGACAAGTGTTGAGAACCCAGATAAGAAAAGATCAAATCTGGGCGTCTTCCTGGGTGTGTTAGTTGTGGTGGTCGGAGCTCGGGGAGGAGGTGAACGCCTCTGCTGCGACGACTTCGGAGTAAAGCTCGGCCGTGGTGTGGGCTGTTGTCATTACTCCAAGGAGGATGGAAAGAGAGAGAAAGAGAGACACAGAGAGATAGAGAAGAAGAAGAAGAAGAAGAAAGGAGGGGCAATGAGAGGCAGACATGTCAGGAGAGAAAAATAGTCTACCTCTGTCCGCTACATTATGTAGCGGATAGATTTATGTCAAAAAATTATCCGCTACATAATGTAGCGGACATGAAACATGTCAGAAAATTAATCAGATAAAAGAGAGAGAAATCAGATAAAGGAGAGAGAAAAAAAAGTACTGCCTCTGTCAGCTACATAATGTAGCGGACGAAGCTGAAGGGTATTTTTGTCCAAAAATTGTCCGCTACATAATGTAGCAGACAGACTTAAAAAAATGCAAAAAAAAGATCTGGACCGTCCACAGTGGCTCGTGGACGGCCAGATCGCGCTAGCAACTTAAACCAGTTTGCTAGCACTCTCAATGGATCAGCTCCATATATATATATATATATATATATATATATATATATATATATATATATATATATATATATATATATGGGTCTGATCCGTTGATAGCGCTAGCAAAATAGGAGATCTTGCTAGCGCGATCTGGCCGTCCATCCCTTCGGGATGGACGGCCCAGATCCTTTTTTTTTGCGGCGCTGTCAGTCGTCCGCAAAATAGTGTAGCGGACGGACCTTTTTACCATTTTGCCCCTGCTCCCCCTCCGCTACACTGTCTAGCGGACCACTTTCTTGGGCCCACGTTGACAGCCAAAAAGTCGTCCGCTACACTGTCTAGCGGACGACTGTTTCGGTCAAATCAGTTGTCACATCAGTCCTGTCGATGCACGACTGTTACTTTGTCATTATCCCACCGTCCGCTAGACAGTGTAGCGGACCGTTTTTCCCTTTCTTTACTTCGAAACCCTTATTCATTCCTTCTAAACTGCTATTCATTCCTTCTTCTCACAATTCTTCTAGCGGCGTTGGCAAGTAGATCGGCGCAATTTCTTCTCAAGAAATCCTTTATTCGACGAATCAATCACGTAAGTTCACAAACCAATCCTTTATTTGTTCATAATCTAGAGTTGTTATCGCGGCTTATGCATGATTTTGAATGTGTGCGCGGTGCATTGTGCTAGCGTTTGTCAATGTATCTATACATATATATAGATTATATATGTGTATTGCGTATTATTTGTTCATGTGATTTCACTTGTAAAATCCCATTCCGTGTCTGTTTGTATCTATGTACATTGCATATACACAGCATGTGAACTTATGTGAGTATTATCTGATCACATGCTAGCGTTGACTGTGCTAGCGTTGTATGTTTGAGAATGTTTACGCTTCCAACCTTGCCGTTTTGCATAATTTCAGTTGCAAAAAATGGATTTCAACCCTGGACCAGAAGATCCGTCCGTATTATACGACCAAGCAAACCATATCAGTACGCTCATATGGGATGGTGGAGTAAGATACTTATTTTATCAACTTTGTTATTCTTGGGAACGTTGTATATCGTTTAATTTGCTTAAATTGTATTTATTAATTCGTAGGAAAGAGCACTTCTCAACACGGTAGAAGTATCCGATAATTTTAAAGCATGGAAATTGAACAGAACCCAGAAAAGATTACTGCGTGGGATTGGGTTTGGGATTTTCACGCATGGGCAGATCTTTCAACAACTTGACCGGCACTTAATAGGTGCCCTTGTTGAAAGGTGGAGAAGTGAAACGAATACGTTTCACTTCCCTCTCGGAGAGCTGACAATTACCCTAGAAGATGTAGGGTTCATCTTAGGGTTACCGGTGACGGGGCGGCCGGTAATAGCTCCTCCGTCGGAAGCAACGAATAAGAGGACCGCTAGGGACTTCTTTACTTCGATACCCCAGGATCAATTTAGCACTGGGGTATCAAGTTGAAATGGTTGGTAGATACCTACAAGGTTCTGCCGGATAACTACACGGATCAGATGCTTGTGCTGTACACACAAGCTTTCCTCTTGTGGGTGATGGGGGCAATTCTGTTCCCAACAACGTCGAAGAATACCGTCAGCGTCAAATATTTACCGTTGTTGGGTAACCTGCTGGAGGTTGGGGATTATGCCTGGGGAGCCGCAACTCTTGCGTACCTGTACCGAGCATTGCACAAGGCAACGAGGCCCGACTCCAAAGCGATATGTGCATGTCTCTCGCTATTGCAGGTATATCATACAATTCTTGATTACTTGCTCGTTTCTTTTTTTTTGGGTTGAATTGACAATAAAATTTGACGATACTTTATTTAATTTGTCTTTGCTCTCAGGTGTGGTCTTATGAACACCTTGCTACCGGCGCACCCAGGCGTAGGGACGGAACCGATAATGTGTGGCCTCGGTTGTGCGCCTGGGAGTACAGCCGGAAGGACAGCCACTACCAGAGGAGAGACGATCCCCATCACAACATTACGTACTATCGGGGGGAGCTCGACTCGTTATCTCCTGGCCAGATGCGATGGGCACCGTACAAACATTTGGCGCGACGGGTGGGAGAGTCGTTCGTCTTCACGCTCTCTGGGTTGCAACGCACACCCCTGATCCACTTCGAGGTCGCAGAGTGGCAGCTGCCAGATCGCGCTATGCGCCATTTTGAGTGCCTGCAGGGGTTGCCAGCCGGCGCGCCGGATATGAGGCTTAACAGGAACCCACCGGGTGTCCCTCGGTTTGGCAAGGCAAATGCGCACGACTTGTGCGCACGAGAACTTGAGGTTTGGGATTCCTGGCAGGACACGCTGGCGGCCATTGTGTCGGAGCCTGACCCCGTGATCAGTATCGAACAGTACAATGGGTGGTACTACCGCATCACCCGGAGGAGAGTAGCTCCAGTAAGGTTTGAACGCGGGGAGAAGTACCACCCTAGGGGTCAGATCGATGAGCACATGGCATACAATCTGGTAAGTTGGCCAATAAGTGCTTTAATTGAACTTGATGATTCTAACTGTGTATGAAGTTACTTATTTATTATCTCTTTGGATGTAGGTTAATGCCTCGTTCGCCTTCTTCCAGAAGTTGCGCGAGCGGAAGGATTTGGTGGATGCAATGGGCGAGGAGCTTCGCCAACAGGCTGATGCGTTGGCGTATGGCTGCGGGAATTTTTTACACCAAGCATCGGGCCAGCCTTCCGGCGTCAGCCCAGGAATGGGTTATCCGGGGTGGCAGCCCCCATATGTGAGCGAGGGATACACCGATCCCTCGGGACAGACTTCGGGAGTGAGCCAGGGATATGGTGGTCCCTCTGTACCGGGAATGGGTGGTGATTGGGGACCGCCAAGCACCATGGGCCAGGCTCAAGCGCCGTGGGAAGACTACAGTGCGCCCTCCTTCTCTTTGCTATTGGACTCGGAACCCCAACCCTTCTCTCAGAGTCAAGTCACGCAAGACTGGGGTTTCGGACACATCAGTCTGTCGGAGACACTGCCCATTGTCCCGTGGGCAGGACCATCTATTGCCGAAGGAGGGCAATATCCCCCTGTCGACCCCCCCGAAGGAGTGCAATATCCCCCCGTCGACCCCCGAGGGCAATATCGCAAAGGGCATCCAGTGAAGCCCCTAAAGCCGCATAAATGCCAAATAATCAGAGAGCGTTATTTTAGCGGCTTCCCCCGGGACAAAGCGTTGTATAGTGTGAATCATCCGGAGGGCATGGATTACACTTGCGAGTGGGGAGAAATGGCCTCCCTGGCTCCGGGGAGTTGGTTAGACAACGGTGTCATCTCCACATACGTGGAGATTCTGAAGGAAAGGGGTCGGGAGCGGCTGAACGAGTACCCGGCCATTTTTTTGGTGGATGCCTTTTTTCATAGCCTCCTAGTGTCTGAATGGCATGAGTGGGTCGAGCAAAGGCGGAAGAAAAAGTTGAGCCAGTGGAGACCGTCCGCTAACCTACGAGCGTATCTTGCTAGGGATAGTCCAGTGAGCGCAAGTGTTGCCGACGTGTTTCTAATCCCATTTTTAGGGGAAAGCCACTGGTACTTGGTTTGCTATGAACCGGTAGAGAAAGTCGTATCGGTGATCGACAGTCTCCACGACGATACCCCCCACATGCCTGTGCTGCAGATGTACAAAGCCCAGTTGGACTCAATGGTAATATTACGATTGTTGTTTAACAGTTATTGTAACTTGGCATAAATGTTAACTCGTGTCTTACGCCGTTTTATGTTTCTCGCAGAATATATTTTGTGCAATGGTCAATGGTATCCGTGGTAACCCTGTACTGGTCCGAGTGCCTCAAGGCGGCGGTGTGGAGCCAAGCAGAAGTAGACACCTTTAGATATAGAATGGCTTGGCAAATTATGAAAGGCCGGCCTAGAGCAGTTAGGTATATTGTAAATCCGGCTAATGCCGAGAATCCCTCTCAACATGATTCCCCCAGTTGACATTGTACCATTACACTGTCAAATTTTTTTAATAAACTATAATTATTTAGAAAGCTCTCATTGATTTGTGTTGAAGATTATTGATTGATTGATTTGTCTGATTTCTGTTAAAGATGATTTTGATTGATTTGAGTTTGGTTTTTTTGGCTCTCATTGAGAATGATTGAAAGGTGGAAAACAAAATGTGTAGCGGACAGTAGGGAAGTGTTGGGTTAAGACATTCTGTTGGTCCGTCCGCTACACAATGTGGCGGACAGTGGGGGAAGTGAAAAAATTTTCTAAGTGTTGGGTTAAGAGTTTCTGCTGGTCCGTCCGCTACACAATGTGGCGGACAGTGGGGGAAGTGAAAAATTTTCATAAGTGTTGAGTGTTTGTTGGTCCGTCCGCTACACAATGTGGCGGACAGTGGGGGAAGTGAAAATTTTCTAAGTGTTGGGTTAAGACATTCTGCTGGTCCGTCCGCTACACAATGTGGCGGACAGTGGGGGAAGTGAAAAAATTTTCTAAGTGTTGAGTGTTTGTTGGTCCGTCCGCTACACAATGTGGCGGACAATGGGGGAAGTGAAAATTTTTTAAGTGTTGGGTTAAGACATTCTGCTGGTCCGTCCGCTACACAATGTGGCGGACAGGGGGGAAGTGAAAATTTTTTCTAAGTGTTGAGTGTTTGTTGGTCCGTCCGCTACACAATATGGCGGACAGTGGGGGAAGTGAAAATTTTCTAAGTGTTGGGTTAAGACATTCTGCTGGTCCGTCCGCTACACAATGTGGCGGACAGTGGGGGAAGTGAAAAAATTTTCTAAGTGTTGAGTGTTTGTTGGTCCGTCCGCTACACAATATAGCGGACAATAGGGGAAGTGAAAATTTTTTAAGTGTTGGGTTAAGACATTCTGCTGGTCCGTCCGCTACACAATGTGGCGAGGTGCACAGCTGAGAGGATCTCACGTCATAGTGGTGCTGATCATTGTCTGCAACTTGGACCAGAAAATGGTTGGCACGAACCAGACACTTACTTCCGACCTTCCCCAACCCCAGCCTAAGCGGAGGCCTTATAGCCGCTATATTGTAGAGCTAGACTTTGGTGTCCGATATATAGTACAGCTATACGATGTAGCGTGATGCAGTTTTAATAAATTGGCGCCCGAAGACTTGTTTTAGCGACGGAATCAACAATCTCAATATCGATAAACAATAAATAACGTACGATTCACAATCAACGATCTCAATATATTGAGGGTATCTCAAACGGCACAATTAAGCGAGAAAAAATTTGGAAACATAATGAACATGTATACAATAAATTTTGTTATTAATAATAAATTAGGGTTCACATTGGGGGAAAGAAATTTTTTCACAAGCGCTCCGATCAAAGATTACAACTTGAAAATCTCACCACCCAAGGTGTTCAAACACTACAAAGTCCCCGAGTTCGAGGCCATGCTGGCGCACGAAGACGTTCCAACCCTCTGCAAATTGCTTTTTTTGGGGTTGGCCGGGCTTCAGCTTGATTTCAACTTGCCAGGCCCCCTTGCGGCTATATAATCTTGAACTGTCATGAATTGTTGTAAATTGATTGGTAAAGGCTTCCGGTATGTCCTAACAAACACAATACAAAAAATAGGTTAGTTTTTAACCAAAAGATCAAACTTTTAACACACGAAAATACAGAGAAAGAGGGATGGCCTACAAGTTCATTCTCAAATCCCGGCATCATGACTTTGAAAAAGTGTTTGCCTGCCAGGTGCAAGTTGTCAATAAAATCGTAGGTGGTCTCCGATCCAGAAGCCATCGAGGTCGGCGATGAGGGGAGGACGGTGGTGTCGCCGGAGATGTGGGTCGCCGTAGATGGGGTAGCGGCTTGGGTTAGATGTTCGAGAGAGAGAGAGAATATAGCGGACTGATAAAAGCTGATTGCCCGATTTGATTAATATATATAATAGGATAGAGGTCCGCTACATTGTATAGCGGACATAAATGAAAAACAACAGTTTTCTGCGATTCAGTCCGCTACATTGTATAGCGGACATAAATAAACCAAAAGTTTTTCTGCGATGACGTCCGCTACATTGTATAGCGGACATAAATGAAGACTAAAAGTTTTTCTGCGATGACGTCCGCTACATTGTATAGCGGACATAAATGATGACCAAAAGTTTTCCTGCGATGCCGTCCGCTACATTGTATAGCGGACATAAATGAAGACCAAAAAATTAGGGCTATGCATATCCGTCCGCTACATCAGAAATCGCTACATCAGAAAAAAAAATTCCAGTATTCGGTCGAAAAATTATTAGAAAAAATTTATTACAAATGTCAAACTTATACAAAAAATTAAAGGTCCACTGCAGCTTGTTCGTCCTCATCTTCGGCGTCATCTTCTTCCCCATCTTGCAAACCCCCTGGACTTATCCCCAGTGCCTTGTAATGGTTCCGCTTGTCGTGGTCGGTCATTTTGTTGCACAATGCACACCTTCGCAGCTTTTTAGGTTGAGTTGCCGTTTCAATTGAGCTTTTCATCCGCGTAGATCTCTTGCGGCCTTTCGTTTGCGATATAATTGGATCCAACGGCCGGATATCATTGTCGCCTTCCTCCCCCGGCTCGTCATCTTCGGATTCCGTCGTAGGCTCGGTGTCAACCGCATTGGTGACTGAAGCTGCTTCCAACTGGTCGACGATGGGCTCTTGCTGCTGAGCTACCTCGAGGAGATGTTTATAACCGACCATTGTAGCAGCAGCCTTTACGGACAAACGGGTGAACATCGTCACCAGATGATTATACCGCAACGTCTCTGATTCTTCAAAGTCAGTATACGGGTGCTCCGGAAAGGAAATGGTACCGTGCAACCTGTTTGCACCTTTCGTCCACCGTGGCAAGACGTATTTATCGGGGATTGTCCTGATATTCTTCTGGGTGAAAAACCGCAGAATGTGTCTACACAGGATGCCATGGAACTCAAACTTCTTGCAAACACACGTCACCGAGTCCGTCAATGTGTCGTGGCTCACCGTATAAATTCTGCGCAGCTTCTCAGGGACGAGGTCATTCACGAGCGAATAAACCTTGTACTCACGCGTAGACATTTCTGCCACCTTGTTTATACTGTATCGTCCCGATTTTCGCAGCTCTACTTGGTATAGCAAGAAGATCTCCTTCGTATAGACTTTGGCACCGTTCAGCTCCAGCGGGGTCTCGAGCAACCTTCTCCTTTGTTTGTACGTTGTTGCAAAGTCGGCAGCCCTTTCTTTTACGAACAACGAAGCTACCGCTTTTTGTGCGGATGCAACGAAAGTCTTCAAATTGGTAGCTGTACCCACATAACTATCGAACGTGGCATTCATAGATTCTGCCCGTCGTTTTCATGCCCGCTGAAAAATACCTCCTCGTGTAAACGCCAATCCATTGCTCTTTGCGCTCGTACAAGTGCTGGAGCCACTCGTTGTCTTGCAATGAGTAATCCCAAACAAGCTTTTCCCACCTCTCCTCGAATTCCTCAATCGTTAACGACTTGGTAACGCACTTGTCAAAATCCTGTTTAAAGTCTGGATACTTTGCGTACACGTGATGCAGACGTTCCAGGTATTTGTTGCTTATGTGCCAAGTGCACAAGTTGTGCCGGGTGTCTGGGAAGACGGTCGCAATAGCCTTCTTCATTGCCAAATCTTGATCGGTGATGATCACTTTGGGTGCTTTGAAGTTCATTGCTTCCAGCCACGTCCTAAACAACCATACAAAAGAACCCTCGCTCTCGTCCCTTAACAAGGCGAACCCGAACAGGATGGAGTGATAATGATGATTGACGCCGGTGAAAGGAGCGAACGGCATCGAGTACTTGTTGGTACGGTATGTGGTGTCGAAAGTCACGACATCCCCAAAATGCTTATAAGCTAGCCTCGAACGACCGTCGACCCAAAAAATTGTACTAACTCGATGCTCGTCGTCAAGTTTATAATCGAAGGTAAACTGCGGGTCCTCCATCTGCATCCGTTTCAATAGGCTCATTGTCGATTGCGCATCATTGAGGTCATACGCGGCTCGTCTATGGGTTCGGACCGCGTTACGAACGTCTGTCGTGTTAAAGTTTAAATTTTGAATTCCCCCAGCCTGTTCAGCAAGAACATTAACAATCTCAGTAGGTCCAATTCGCGCATTGCTCATTGTGTGAATTAGGCTCCTCGCGACCTTACCCATCTTCTTGTGTTGATGCATCTGACTCACCTTAGAAGGAGTTACTAACGGGTGATTGTGTGCCAGTTCCAGGCTGGTAATAAGCCAATGATCATGATTGGGTTTGTAGCTTACGAACATCTTGACCTGGCAATTTGTGCGCTCAAAGCAGTCCCGTCTTCTACGCGAATATCCTATTTCGTCATCACTGTCATCATTGCCTACGCGTGTCTCATTTTGCTGTGGATTTCTGCCCCTATGACACTCGTATAAGCGAGAGCATATCTTTTTTGTTACGTTGCTTGTTCTTGTAGTCTTTATTCTAATGCCAAAACCAACCCTCAATGAATACGCTCGAAAACATTCTTCAGCTTCTTCCAATGTTTGAAACGTTCGTCCTAGATACGGATCACTAGCATCTACGGGGACGTTGGAGCTCGACACGAAATCAGACATTGTGAAACAAGACCTGTGTAGAAATAGACTACGCTTAACAATCAAATGGCATTTCTAACTGAAAATATTACCTAAAAATTACCTTGGCGAATAGACCAATTTAGGATGACAAACATACCGTATGCATAACCCCTGAAAGTGTCTCCAAATTAACAATTATTAATTTATTGAACATAACAAATTAAAATTACTAAGATAAATAGACGAATTCATCATGCCAAAAAATCGAATTAAACTATAATGACTTTATTTAGAGTTAACAAATTACACCTTTTTTATGAACATCATGTCTAGAACATCACAAATTGAAGAATACAGTGACAAATTTCTAGAACATAAAAAAAAACCATACTTTTTTGTCCAAACAAAATAAAATTATATTTTACCAGTCAATCCATAAAGAAAACTTCACCATTCGCAAACTTACCTTACTTGAGTGAAGCTTGAAGCAAGTTTTACTCGAAGCTTGAAGGGAGCTGAAAATGGAAGCGAGTCCGAAGGAGAAGAAAATTGTAGCCGAACGAGCTTGAGGAATTCCGACAACCCGTCGTGTGTAGAAATAAAGGTACAAACATGTGGAAATGTGTCAGTTGTGTCAGGGAAGTCAGTCGTCCGCTAGACAGTGTAGCGGATGACTTTTTGGCTGTCAACGTGGGCCCAAGAAAGTGGTCCGCTAGACAGTGTAGCGGAGGGGGGAGCAGGGGAAAAATGGTAAAAAGGTCCGTCCGCTACACTATTTTGCGGACGACTGACAGCGCCGCAAAAAAAAGGATCTGGGCCGTCCATCCCTTCGGGATGGACGGCCAGATCGCGCTAGCAAGATCTCCCATTTTGCTAGCGCTATCAATGGATCACGACCCTATATATATATATATATATATATATATATATATATATATATATATATATAGGGAGCTGATCCATTACTCGCGCTAGCAAATGGAGTTAAGTTGCAAGCGCGATCTGACCGTCCATCCTGAAAGATGGACGACCCAGATCGTGCCTTTTTCGAAAACTGTCAGTCGTCCGCCATACAGTGTAGCGGACGGACTTTTTTTTACCTTTTTGCCCATTCGCTCCTGTCCGCTACACTGTATAGCGGACAGCATCAAAGGCCTGACGAGAGACAGCAAAAAGGCGTCCGCTATACAGTGTAGCGGACGGTACGCGCTGACACCTGTCAGGTCCTCTCCCGTCGCTCCTTTCGGCACTGACGGCTATCTTGTCCTTACCTGTCACGTCAACAGTGTCCGCCATATTGTATAGCGGACGGTCAATATACAGTAATAGCTGTCCGCGTTACTGTATCGTGGACATAATACCATTCGCGATACTGTATAGCGGACGGTCAGTATACAGTAACTACTGACTCAATAGTCATCCGCGGTAATAGCCATCCACGCTACTGTATAGCAGACGGTCAATATAGGTTCACAAAACAGTAACTATGACACTCTTCGCCACTCTTTCTACTCACAAAATTTTCCAGCGGCGTTGGCAAACAGATCGGCGCAACAATTCCGTCTTAAGAACACCTTTAATACCCTAAATCGATCACGTAAGTTCACAAAATCTATACTTTTTTTTGTTTGTAATCGATTGTTGTGATGAATATTGCGCTTGCAACATATGAATGTTTTTGTTCATGTGCTAGTGTTTGTAAAATCTGATTTTGTATATGTATATTTATCTATTATACATATGAGTATATATGCTAACATTGTATGCATTTTTTGCGTGTGCTTGCATTATATGTAATATGCATGTGCTAGCTATAGTTTGTAATCGATAGTTGTGATGAATATTGCGTTTTATATATGTATGTTTTTGTTCATGTGCTAGCGTTTGTAAAATCTAATTCCGTATATGTATATATATCTATTATACATATGAGTACATATGCTAACATTGTATGCGTTATGCATGTGCTTGCGGCCTATGTATTATGCATGTGCTAGAGTCGTATTTTTGCGAGTGATTATCAAAATCCAAAAACGTAAAATCCAAACTGAGAAGGTTTTTCCATAATTTCAGTTGCAAAAAATGGAATTTAACCCTGGAGTAAAAGACCCATCCGTGTTATACGACCAAGCCAACCATATCAGTACGCTCATATGGGATGGTGGAGTAAGATACATTATTTATCAACTTTTTTATTCTTACGACCGTTGTATATACCGTTTGTTTTGCTTAAATTATCTTATTAATTCGTAGGAAAGAGAACTTCTCAACACCGTAGAAGTATCCCGCGAGTTCACATCGTGGAAACTGAACACCGCCCAGAAGAGGATACTGCGTGGGATTGGGTTTGGAATTTTCATGCATGGGTAGATATTTCAATAGCTTGACCGGGCCTTGATAGGTGCCCTTGTTGAGAGGTGGAGAAGCCGTTTCACTTCCCGCTCGGAGAGATGACAATTACCCTATAAGATGTATGGTTCATCTTAGGGTTGATGGTGACGGGGCGGCATGTAATTACTCCTCCGTCAGAAGCAACGAATAAGAGAACCGCTAGGGACTTCTTAACTTCGATACCCCAGGATTAATTTAGGACTGGTGGTGTCAAGTTGAAGTGGTTGGTAGATACCTACGGGGTTTTGCCAGAAAACTATACGGGCCGTGAGCTTGTGCTGTACACACAAGCCTTCCTCTGGTGGGTGATGGGGGCAATATTATTCCCAACGACGTCGAAGAACATGGTCAGCGTGAGATATTTACCGTTGTTGGGTAACTTGGCTGAGGTTGGAGATTATGCATGGGGTGCAGCGGTTCTTTCGTATCTGTACCGAGCATTGCAGAAGGCAACGAGGCCCGACTCCAAAGCCATATATGCATGTCTCTCGCTATTGCAAGTATATCATATAAATCTTGTCTTCGTTATTTTTTTTTTGTTTTTGTTTTTGTTGAATCGACGATATAAATATAATTTGCCCATGTTCTCAGGTATGGTCTTATGAACACCTTGCTCCCGGGGCACCAACGCGTAGGGATAGAACCGATAGAGTGTGGCCTCGGTTGCGTGCTTGGGAGTACAGCCGAAAGAATAGCCACTACTGCAGGAGAGTCGATCCCCATCACAACATCGCGTACTATCGAGGGGAGTTCGACGGTCTATCTCCCGGCCAAATGTGTTGCGCACCGTACATACGTTTGGCGCGACGGGTCGAAGAGTCATTCGTCTTCACGCTCTCCGGGTTGCAGCGCACACCCCTCATCCACTTCGAGGTCGCAGAGTGGCAGCTGCCAGACCGAGCAATGCGCCATTTTGAGTTGGAGCAAGGATTGCCAGTCGGTGCCCCAGATATGAGGGTTAAGAGGGACCCACCGGATGTAGGGCGGTTTGGCAAGGCCAATGCGCAGGACACACTAGCGGCCATCGTCTCGGAGCCGGACCCCGTTATCGGCATTGAACAGTACCATGAGTGGTACTACCGCATCACGCGGAGGAGAGTAGCCCCAGTGAACTTTGAACGCGGTGAGAGGTATGTGCCTAGGGGTCAGATCGACGAGCGTATGGCATACAATCTCATAAGTTGCCCAACTAGTCTGACTTGTCTTGAATTTGTTGAATATAAATTTCTGATTAAAGTTACCTATTTGTTATCTCTTTGGATGTAGGTTAATGCCTCGCTTGCATTCTTCCAGAAGTTGAGTGAGCGGAAGGATCTGGTGAGCGCAATGGGTGAAGATCTTCGCCAACTGGCTGCTGCACTGGCTTTAGGCTGCCGGAATTTTGTGTACCAAGCATCGGGATAGTCTTCGATAGACAGCCCGAGAATAGGTTATACGGGCGTCAGCCAGGGATACTGTGATCCCTCCGGACAGGCTTCAGGGGTGAGCCAGGGAGTTGGTGGTTCCTCTGTAGCGGGGATGGGACAGGCTCAAGCGTTGTGGGCCGATTACAGTGGCCCGACCTTTAATTTGTTCCCGGAACCCCAACCCCTCTCTCAGAGTCAAGTCACGCAAGACTGGCCTTACGATTTCAATGAGGCACTGCCCATTGTCCCGTGGACGGGACCACTTGGCGCCCCCGAAGGGCAATATCAGCCGACGGAAGAAATGGCCGGCGAGCAATATCAGCGGGCCAGGGCCCCCGAAGGCGATTATCAACCGGCCGAACCAGGAGTTGGAGGACAATTTCTTCTGTTGCTCTTGCCCCCCGGCGGAGGGCAAGAGCAACCGGTCGACCCCCGAAGGCAATATCTGAAAGGGCATCCAGCCAGGCCCCTCAAGCCGCATAAACATGAGCTAATCCGAGCCCGTTATTTTAGTGGGCCCCCCCCCAGACGGAGCGTCGTATGACGTGGATCACCCACAGGGCTTGGATTACAATGCCTCGTGGAGAGAACTGTCCTCGCTGGTGCCGGGAATTTGGTTAGACAACTTTGTCATCTCATACTACGTGCAAATTCTGAGGCAAATGGGTCGGGAGCAGCCTAACTACGGTCCGTGCGTTTTTATCTGCGATGCTTTTTTTCATGGCATCCTAGTACAATAGTATAACGAATGGGATAAATCAAGGAAGGCGAGAAAGGGTCCCCAGTGGAGGCCGTCCCCTAACCTACAAGCATATCTTGCTCGGGATAGTCCAGTGAGCGCAAGTGTGGCGGACGTGTTTCTAATCCCATTTATAGTGAATGCCCACTGGTACTTGGTTTGTTATGAACCGGTACAGAAGATCGTATCAGTCCTCGACAGTCTCTACGATGATACCTCCGCGATTGGTGTGATTGAAATGTACCGAGGCTTAGGCCAGTTGGATGCCATGGTAAGATCATATTTACTTCTTATTATAACTTGCATATTGTAGAACTGGTTAATCTTATTATGTTTGCTATGTTTAATGTTTAATGCTTATTATGTTTCTCGCAGAATCTATTTGCTGCCATGGTCAATGGTAAGCGTCGAGAAAGGCCACCGCCCAGGCCGAAGCTTGTTTTTTGATTGAAGAGGAGTAGGCCCAAGCAACTTAATTCCTCGGACTGCGGCGTCTTCGTCTGCATGTACATGGATTACATCTGTAGGTCTGAGAGCCTCAAGAATACCATCTGGCCAAGAATGGATAGACCGCGTTAGGTATAGGATGGCTTGGCAAATTATCAATGGCAAGCCTAGACTTATTAGATTTATTGTAAATCCGTGTAATGAGGGGGATCCCAGGGGCTGAGGGCCCCAATTGACAATGTTTGTGATTTTGATGATTTCATTTGTGTTGACTGAGATGTGATCGGTGTTGAATGTGATTGATTTGATTGACTGATATCGTTGTCTTGTTGATTTGAGTGTTTGATTTGTTCTGTGTGATTTGCTTTGACCAGGGGGAAACAAAGTGTAAAAACCTAGTGTTTTGGAGACTCTGTTACTGTTGGGATGTCCGCTATACTATATAGCGGACATAGATAGAACCGAAAAAAAACTAAGTGTTGGAGACTGACTTTCTGATGGGCTGTCCGCTATACTATATAGCGGACATAAATGAAGACGAAAAAAAACTAATTGTTGGAGACTGACTTTTTGTTGGGCTGTCCGCTATACTATAGAGCGGACATTCCAACAGACCGAAAAAAAACTAAGTGTTGGAGACT
>JAVXUP010004854.1:0-25331 GCA_033070095.1 Escallonia herrerae | reverse complement strand
CAGTAATAACAAAGAAAATCCAGTTGATAATCAAGGTGTTACTATGGTTATTTCAGTCTCTAGGTTAAGCTCGGAGTCGGGGTTACTTGGGTAAGAATCTTGACACCCAAGTTTCGTTAAACGCTTCAGTTTTTTAAATTCCTTGAGCATAAACTCAGTGGTGATGCCACATAAAGAACTGAAAAATAAAAACTTTTTCGTGTTTTCAGATTTGCTAGATTATGATTTCCAACCATCGTGATCACACTTAAGCTAGTAAAGAAGGGATGTAGAATATGTTCCACCAAAGACTACTTGTTGTAAATTCAGCCTAGGCAAATGATCACATGCAGATCGAGAAAACTGATCGACTCATGTCTAACAATGTTATACTTTTTCTATCTATATATGATGATCATTGACTTTATAGTTCGTGCATATGTATATGTTCTTTCATTATAATTGCCTTTCGTCCTTGTCCAAAATACAAGGATAACGAAATCAAGAAAAGGATATTCAAGCATGGTACTTAAGTGCCATAGATGATAAGCAACTAGTATGTGTTGCCCTGGTAATCAGCAGTACGACATGATTTCCACTATACAATTTGATCATCAGCCCTGCTACATGGTTTCCTTTTGGTTTGAAGGGAAGGTGGGGATAAAGAGTATAGAGATTAACCAAGATAGTCTACTAACATGGACAAAGGGATCAAACACAATCCCCTCTTCCTTGAGATTAACCAAGATAGTCTACGAACATGGACAAAGGAAGCAAGCACAGTCCCCTCTTCCTTAAGTTTGTACAGTCATTATTCTTCCCGTCAATAAATATATCATTTTTTTCGACCGTCTGCCGCTTAAAATGATAATCGGAGCCACCTTCTCTTCCCTACACAAACAATCACCAACACCCAAACAAATAAAACTCATTGATGACATAAAGCCATTTAACATCAAGAAACTCTTCACAGACATAATTAGAACTAAAAATTCCAAGAGTAGTACAAAAGAATTTTCGAGGTCATCTTTCTTCCTTTGATTGATATCCATCTGCTTCAAACCAGCAACCTATATTTACCGATGAAGGTCAGCAACATGTATATCTTTCCACAGACAAAAATGGCTCAAAAGACGAGCACAGAGGGGAGGGGTAATCATCTGACCTTGGGGCTATTAACAGGAGAACTAGCAGTATCTTCAAGAGAATCATCGTAGGTGATTTCTTTGGTTCTAGTACTTTTGAAATTCAATCTCTTAGAAAACTTCGGCGAGTAGCCGATTACTGGATTAACCTTATCGGAGACTTTACATTCAGCGCAAGAAGCAGCATCAGAAACCAGACTACTAGTCCCACCAAAAGCACCTTCTTCAGTAGAATAACATGGGTTCTTATGGTCTCTTTGGTTAGACAATAAATCTTCAAAGTAAGAAGTCCAACCACTCTCCTCATGGCTACTTGCTTTCTCTACAGATAAACACAACGAATCATCCATCAATCTAAAGCAGAAGCCAGATAATATCAGAAAGGGAGAATAGATTTGTTCTTCAGAGGTCTTTTCTGGAGGGACTTATAGAGGAAAACTAAAGCATAGAGATCAAAAGGGTACCCATATCGTAGAATCTCGGGGTGGACCAGGGGAAGTTGAGGAAGTTAAAATTAGCAGTTGCAACACAAAATTGGAAGGGAGAGAGAACGTGCAAAGAAGAAAACAAGCTTGATTAAAGGGGTAGGGGTTGACCTTTTGTAGAAGGGAATGGGACTTTTCACACCTTTGACATCATTTTATTTGTTAGCCATTACCTTTCAACTTTCCATCAAGAAAGAGTAACTAGACTAGTATAAGGTGCATGAACTAGCTAGTCCAAGTGTTAAAGAGCTGAGGGCCACGTCGGATAACTGCTGAGCCACATTGACCATTCTTTTCATTTTTTCCACAGACAAAATGAACTCATCGTACGCCGTGCTACATGCTCTTTAATTATATTAATGCAGAAAATAAAATTAGGACTTTTCTTCTGAAAAAATTCAACCATTTTGGGTTACGTTCCATTAATTGAATTATTGTACATCATTGAGATATTTGGTCATAATATGAAGTTACAAAAAAAATTCTGAGCTTCATATTTCCGCTTCAACGACTGGTTAACATTCTTCTATAATGATGCTTGATGCATTTGACAGTAAAGCAGTTTTCTATGGTGAATCTTTTAAAGCATGTCAAGTATATAGCGACGAACGCTTTGAAAATACGATATGGTGATTCATTGAGCTTCAAGGCCGCTGGTCCAGTCGGGCTGGTGTGCCTGTTGGTCCATTTGAAATCATTGAAGAGGTCCCGATTGAGGGTGTACCAATCGAAAACCCAACCAGACAATAAGAGGGCCCTAACTGTGAGATCATGGACCGTGCCTTATTATGTATATGTATATATATATATATATATATATATATATATATATATATATATATATATATATATATATATATATATATATGTCTTCCTAACGTTAATTTTTATAAACCACACAAATTCTAAATTATGGCTCCATTTGGTAACCATTATTTTTTCAGTTTTTTCTTCAATGTTTAAAACTGTAGAAAATAAATGCGTTTGGTAAATATTTTTCTTTTTTTTTTTCAATTTTAAAATTTAGTTTTTAAAACAGGGCTGTTTTTTAAAACTCCAAAAATGAGTTTTCAATTTTCAGTTTTGATTTTTATTTTGAGACCACCACTACTCCACAGTCACTGCCCACTGCCGGCGACCGACAGCCTCCTTCGGCTGTCGGCAGCCATCGCCTGCCATTGTCGGCGACTGCCGGTGACCGGCAGCCATCGCCGGCGACCAGCCACCACCACCGTCGGCCACCGCCACCGCAAGCACCACTAAAGAAAAAATTCAAAATAAAATTTGGGTAATCAAATACAAAAAAAAAACTCAAAATAAAAACTGGGTAATAAAACACCCATTTATTTTTGTAAGAAAAAAAAATTAAACTGGTTTAGGTTTTTGGTTTTTTGGAAATAGAAAATCAAAACTGAAAGTGTTATCAAACGCTACCTATGTTTTTGGACCTCTTTATGTCTTTGTCTAGTAACCCAAAATTGCTCAGAGACCATGCAGAATGGTCAAACCAACAAATAATGCCTGTGCCCTTAGATGAGAGCTAGGACTTTTATAATTCGGCTTTAGAGACAGAAATGAGTATGTAAATACAAAAACAATACATTAATTATATTTTACATGTATAATATATGTGCACGTGTGTGTGTGTATATATATTCTTTTTTTTTTTGGTGCTTGAAGAAAGGTGCATATACACTACATCTTAATCCCTCGTGCACGGTGTGTGCCACGAGCATCTGCCGCAAGAATATCGGAAAGATCGGGAGGTGGAGCAGTCGAAATTCGAAGTCCGTAAGATCCACTCTTGCTTGATTGTGCCAATTTGTCGGCACAAGCATTAGATTCCCGCCAAATGAATATCAATCTGCAGTCCCATTCCTTTTCAAGCAAGTTCTGTATTCGGAGGATCATGTTTCTGTCTGGATCCATGAATGAGTTGTTTGTAATGGCTTCAATTGCCTCTAAAGCATCGGATTCTAAAATCACTTTTTTGAATTCCTTATCCCAAGAAAGTTGTAGTCCCTGCCATATGGCCCATAGTTCAGTCGTGTGGCTATTTGTGACCCCAATGTGCTGAATAAAACCAAATATCCATTGGCCACAGTGATCACGTGCTAATCCAGCTACACCAGCTCGTCCTGGATTTCCTTCAGCAGCTCCATCAACGTTAACTTTTATCCAATCAATATTTGGAGGTGACCAATGACATACAAGTGGTTGAGATGGTGCAGTACTTGTGGTCTGATTTAGGAACATACTTGCCTCCTTAACTTTGGATAGAATGATTTGTGCTAGATTATCAGGTAACACACTAGCTTGCTCATGTACAGCTTTATTCCTCCAATGCCACAACGAATACGCAACTTCGGTAAAAATGAAACTCCATTCGTCCCAAGTATATATCGAGATATCCTTAATTTTCAAGTTCCAATCGATCCACACACTTATGTTTTGCGAAAAAAATATAGGCCAGAAGCACGGTTTGACAAGTTTTTTCCATACCTTCTTAGCATGTGTGCAGTCTCGAAGAGCGTGGACCGCAGATTCAGTAGCGGTGTGGCATACTGGACATAGATCATCAACATCAATGTGGCGGCGTACCTTTAACTCGTTTGTCATCAATGTGTATATATATTCTAAGCGAGCTATTTATGAACATATTCATGAACTATTTAAAATGTCCATACTATACTCGTTTGATAAACAAGCTCAACAAAGTTGTTCATGTTCTGTTCATTTATTACACAAATCAAACACGAACGAGTTTTTAGCAAACGAACGAGAAGCTGTTCATAAATATCTCGGTACATTTACAGCTCTAGATGTACTTAATGACATTATGTAGGGTTAGCAGAAAACCTTCCATTTAGAGTTGTATTCCAACACCTATTCTTCTCTTACCTATAGAGAAGTTCTTTTTTTTATCACGCTATCTTTTAGTAACTGTAGTCAGCTTTCTTTTCATCCCTTGATGAGACACAGAAATCACCTTTATCGCATGTATGACCATCGCATTAATTTTACGGGTGGTGTGAGTGTTCTATATATGTCCTTAATTTGATAATATCTTAGTTTTGATTGTGTTGTCTTTTGGGAACTAAGTTGCCATTGTAGGGTACGAGTTTTTATCAATTTTGTCGAAGTAGGAGATTGCATTCCGGTTCTTTTGGTTTTTTCATATTACACTTGCAACCTGAAACTATTCGGAGTGGCATAAAATTTGTGTGAGATAAGATATAGTTTTTTTCGGCTTAATCCCAAAACTATATCTTTAAGTTTATTTCCAGTACAGCTTAAGTACCCAAGTTTGAAGGTGCGTCAAAAAAGTACCCAACTTTAAAAAAGCCTATCAAATCAGTACCTCGGCTGATGAACAACGGATGCCGCTAAAAAGTCTGAGGGGTAGGACCGTCAATAACAGAAAAATATATCTAAAACACGATGATTTTCAAAGAAGTACCTAACTTTGAAAAAGCGTATCAAATCAGTACCTCAATTTTTTGTCTTCATTAATTTAATAAAAACAAAAACCAAAAAATACATTAAAAAAATCGATTTTATTTATCTTCCTTAGTTTAATCAAAAACACGTGGCACTATGTTAACCAGTTAACCGTTTGAATTTTTTTTATCTTCCTTAATTAAGCATTAAAAAAACATTCAATTTTTTTTATCTTCTTTAATTAATCATTAAAACTCTCTCTCTCTCTCTCTCTCCCTTTTCCCTCTCCCTCCCCCTCCATATAAGCCATCGTTTCCCTGTCATCTTGGAGCCAACGCCGTAATCATTTGTCATCCTCATCGTCCACACAACGACCCACCGCCATCACCACCGGTCTTGCCACTGCACCACTTACATCAGTGACCCATCACCACCGATCTGGCCATTGCTCCCTCCCACACCAATGAACGCACAACCGTCACCACCGATCTAACAACCACCATTACTTACCGACCTGTTTACCATCATCGTCTCTGACCGTCGGCGTCCAGATCAATCTCCAATCACCGCCGGTGCTCACATCCATAACCTAAGACCAGCCGGCACAGGTGCACCCAACGCCACCACAAATCTGACATCACCACCACTGTAACTCCTACCCAGCAGCATCATCACCGCCGGTTGACTGAGCACCAATTTTTAAAAACTGGAGTACTTGTGATAATACGACATTGCTGAACAATATTCTCCTTTCGAGTGACACAGTTCTGTGGAATCCATAGCTTGGCTGCAGGGAGAGGGTTGAATGGTACTAGTTGAGCTGATTTGGAGATTTGGGAGAACCTTAATAATGGAGTGAATGCAGGGGAGACAGGGCACCTACTAATTTCATTCCAATGTTTATGTATTTTGCTTCAAACCTCTTACTGTGTGCGGTGGTGTTGGCAGTGTGTGGTGGTCGAGGTGTCGATTTGAGGCGACGGTGTTAGGTTTGTGATGGCGATGGCCACACGGGTGTTAGATTTGTGATGGCAATGGTGACACGCAGTGGTCGACGGCAGTGTTAGGCAGTGGCAATGGTGATGTTAGTGGTGAAGTGGTTTTGGTGGGTGATGGTGGTAATAGGGGTAACATGTAATAGGTATAAATTGGGGGTGGGAGAGAGGGAGGAGAGAGAGAGAGAGAGAGAGAGAGAGAGATTGACTTATTGGTTTAATATTACTAGACATCTATTTTGGTGATTGACTTATGCCTGATTTTGGCATACTTTTTCTTGGCTAAAAGTTTGTACTTTTTTCTTGAATTAGTAAAAGCACAATTTATTGTAGTTTTTAGCTGCAATCAATAGCTTTAGGTTAGGATTGCACTTTTGGTTTATATCACCCTGTTGTTCTTTGGTTTTATTTCTTGCTTTATAATTATTGTTTAAGTTACCTGTAACTGGATAATGTGATGCTCAGGTAATAAAATTCAGGAATAAAAAATATAAACTACATTTTCGCATCCAATATTGAATTTATCTTTTACTTTTCCTTTTAAATTTTAGCAGGTTCTTGCATGAGTTTTTCATTTGTATGTACTGCTTCACGGTAAAAAGTTCTAGTTGTCATGACCGTGACAGCATTACATATATATATATATATATATATATATATATATATATATATATATATATATATGGGGGCCGATCCACATCTACCGGTGGGAAAATAACAATTTTTCCACCGAACCGCAGGTAAGAGCAGCGGTTGGGAAAAAGTCATACGGACACTACATTAATGGCGAAAAAGGCACGAGGAAATGGTGAGAAAATGGCGAGAAAATGGTGAAAAAGGAGAAAAAGGACACCAACCGCATGAAGAAGCAGCGGTTGGCATTAATATGCCCCTGCCACGTGGCGTCCCCCACCCCTGCCACGTGGCCCAACCCCATGGCCCCTGCCACGTGGCGTCCCCCACCCCTGCCGCGTGGCCCAACCGCGTATACAACCCGCGGTTGGGGCGATGGCCCTGCCACGTGGCGTCCCCCACCCATGACACGTGGCCCAACCGCGTATACAACCCGCGGTTGGGGCGATGGCCCCTGCCACGTGGCGTCCCCCACCCCTGCCACGTGGCCCAACCGCGTATACAACCCGCGGTTGGGGGCGATGGCCCCTGCCACGTGGCCCAACCGCTTATACAACCCGCGGTTGGGGCAATGGCCCTGCCACGTGGCGGCCCCCTTGCCACGTGGCCCAACCGCATAAAGAACCCGCGGTTGGGGGCGATGGCCCTGCCACGTGGCGTCCCCCCCGGTGATGCCCCACCTGGTGTCCTTCCCCTCCTTATTGTGATGACACGTGGCGTCCTTCCCTCCCCCGTGATGCCCCCCACGTGGTGTCCTTCTGCCAATTTTTTTTTTTGCCGCAGCCTTTGACCGCTCAATCACGGGTTTTCTGTCTTTTTTCTTCTCTCTTCCTCACTTTTTTCTGTCTTTTTTCTTCTCTCTTCCTCACTTTTCTCTCTTTATAATCCCCTCCCCCGAACCCTTCTTCTGCACTCTATCATCTTTACCAACTTCCTTCGTACTTCATATCTCACCTACATAATCTCCACAACAATACAAACCAAAAAATTTTACGCTAGAAGATCGGTGGATAACCGCTAGAAGATCGGTAGATTTTTCTTTAAATACATCAAGTCACAACAAGTAAGTATTTTGAATTTTCTTATAATTCAATGTTAGGTTTATACAAATCAGCGTATTACATTTATAGATTCCAAAATAGCGATTTTTTAGGGCGCCAAATATAGACAGTTTTTCACGAATTTATAAAAAATAGCTAGAGCTAGATTTTGCCAAAGTGCAAAAAAGAGACCCTAGTTATTCTTAAAGGATCTGTCTCAGGTAAAAATTTCAGATTTTTCCAAAGACTGGAAAGGGGTTAACTGATACGGGGAACCTTGTAATTCTGCAGTGTAATTTAAAATATCAAGCCAGCGCGATTTCGCGCGAAACTTTTATGAGAACCCTAGGGTGTTGGGAAGTTCCATTCCCCTTGAATTCGGGCCATTCCGAAGCCGTTACCTATTTTTTTGGCCGAACGGCCCTTTAAGCGCTCGATCCGGACACCGGTTCGGGATTTTTGGGCGAAACCTCCGTAAAATACTTTTTAGATCAAGAATGAACTCAGGAAGCTTAAAATAGATTTTTAAAGCACTTTTGATTTTTTCTCATGCCAGGGGCATTTTGGTAATTTGCCACCCCGCGAGGGGTGTTTTGGTAATTTTACGTTTCGGGGGCGTAATTGGCGCTAGGGGTGAAAACTTAATTAGACAGTTTTTTCACGAATTTATAAAAAATAGCTAGAGCGTGATTTTGCCAAAGTGCAAAACAGAGACCCTAGGTATTTTCAAAAGATCTGTATCAGGTAAAAATTTCAGATTTTTCCAAAGACTGAAAGGGGCTAGCTGATATGGGGAACCGTGTAACTTCGCAGTCTAATTTAAAATACCAAGCTAGCGCGATTTCGTGCAAAACTTTTATGAGAACCCTAGGATGTTGGGAAGTTCCATTCCCCAGGAATTCGGGCCATTCCGAAGCCGTTAGCTATTTTTTTGGCCGAACGGGCCTTTAAGCGCTCGATCCGGACACCGGTTCGCGATTTTTGCGCGAAAGATCCGTAAAATACTTTTTAGATCAAGAATTAACTCAGGAAGCGTAAAATAGCATTTTAAGGCACCTTTGATATTTTTCCTGATGCCAGGGGCATTTTGGTAATTTGCCACCCCGCGAGGGGTGTTTTGGTAATTTTCCCGCGCCAAGTTTTCCAAACGACTTTTTAGTCCAGAAATGTAAGTAAACCACCTGAAATGTTGTTTTGAAGCTGGTTCGGGGGCGTTGGGGTGATAGTGAACCCCCTGGGGCATTTCGGTAATTTGTCGCTCATCGGGGGCTATTTTGCTAGGAAGGATCCAGCTTAAAATTCATACCTTAAAATAACTTTTAGTTCAGGATGGGGTGATAGTGAACCCCCAGGGGCATTTCGGTAATTTGCCGCTCATCGGGGGCTATTTTGCTAGGAAGGATCCAGCTTAAAATTCATACCTTAAAATAACTTTTAGTTCAGGAAAGGGTGTGAGACACCCGAAAACTTATTTTGTTCCGGATGTTCTGAACCTTGTGACGCACCGGCGATGACTGCCAGGGGGTATTTTGCATAAGTAGCGGGTGTTTTGGTAACTTTCCCCCTTTAAAATTTTTCCTGATATATTTGGTATATAATTGACGTAATACATTTAAAAACTTGACTTTAAAGCGGTTTTGAGGTGTTGGGGGTGTAGGGGCCATCGGGGGGTATATTGCTATATAACCACGTTGGCGCTAAATTCAGTGGGAACTAGCGTAATTAAGCGTTCGGAGTGGTGGGAAGTGAGGATTTGTTTTAATACATTGAAATAATGACTATTGCTAATGTGTTGGTAAGCTAGGTTAAAGATCCAGTTATAGTTTTGGAATGTAAATATTATGGACGCTAAGTTGGTTTATAATTATATTTTGTTCTTAGAGGTATGAATTTCAGCCCTGGACCTCATGATACATCAATCCTATACGATGACGATGACCACGTCGCGAGGCACGTATTTGACGGTGTCGATAGGGGTGTTTTGGAAACAATTCAAAGCACAAGGCACCTTGAAGAGTGGGTACTAAACGAGGAACAAATACAGCTATTACACCGTCAAAATTTAACCCTGTTCACCGATTGCGGGAAATGGTCTCGACACGACGATTGCCTTATATCCGCTCTAGTTGAACGATGGAGGAGCGAGACGAACTCATTTCACTTCCGGTTTGGTGAAATGACTGTTACGTTAGAGGACGTCGGATATATACTTGGAATCCCATGTCACGGCAGACCCGTTACTCTGAACGTGCCGTCTGCATCCATAGCGAATATGGCTATGCAGTATTTTCCGGGAATTCCAAGGGCAGCTCTTACAACAAACGGCGTCAAGCTTAAATGGCTGAGAGAGCAGTACGGCGTGCTACCGGATGAATACACTCCTCATGATTTCGTGACGTATACGAAGGCATTCCTTCTGTATATTATTGGAGCTATATTACTTCCGACGCATTCGAAAAACACGGTGCATCCGAAGTATATGGTGTTCTTGGAGGATCTTGAGGAGGTATACTCGTATTCGTGGGGTTCAGCTGTCCTTGCGCACCTATATCGAGCACTGCATAAGGCTACGAGAAACGGTGCCAAGTCCATTGCCGCCTGCCTGACTCTATTACAGGTATGAGCATTTATTTTCTTGGTAGGATCCTTAGTCAATATATTCGGGATTAATTACTAATTCCATATAATGTTTGCATTCACAGGTTTGGTCTTACGAGAGGCTACCCATGGGTCGTCCACAACCGTTGGTAGATTCCGATGAGACGTGGCCTAGGGTGTGGGCCTGGGGGCCTACGACCAACCGGAGGAGGAGACGGGTAGACCCTCACCACCATCTAAAGTTCTATCGGGGGGAACTAGAGATACTAGATGCATCCCAGGTGACGTGGCAGCCATATGGCAAGGTGATGCATCTGTTGGATGAGTGGTGTTGGCAACTTCCGGTGTCGTACGTGCTGGCAGGTTTGGTTCGGGTGCCGCTCATTCACTTCGAAGAATGTGAGTTTCAGATGCCCGATCGAGCTATGAAGCAAGCTGGCTGTCCACAAGGGATACCAAAACCCGCTGTAGACATGCGGCCATACAGGGGTGGTCGAGGGCCGAACTTCGAGGTGGCTGATGCCTTGATTTTGTTGGGTGACGAGGTGCAACAGTGGAATACCTGGCAGGAAACGTATGATAGCCTTGTATCGCTGAAGCACGACGGCATTAGTACTGAGGAATACTTACAGTGGTTTCTCAGGGTGACGCGCACGAGGGTGAATCGCCCTTCCCAGGTGAAGAAGACATCGTATGCGCCACGTGAGGTCTATGACCAGTTCTGGGCATTGGCCATTGTAAGTCATGCTAGTGTTGTTTGGTAATTTATTTGCGCACCTTATCGACCATGCCTGAAATGATTAGCCATATTTTCTATGCATGTTTTTTAGGTTGACCAGGGCATTGAGGTGTTCAAGCAGCTGGAGTCGTTTGACTGGTTTGTCGCGCAGGCTCCTGACAATCTCAAGAGGTCCATTGAGAGGTACAAGACTGAAGTTCAAAACTTTAGTCTTGCGTACCGGGGTTACCAAGGGGAGCCGTCTAGTCGCCCTCCTCCTGACGCGTACGACTATCAGCCCCAGAGTCAGGTGTGGGAGCCGTCTAGTCGCCCTCCTCCTGACGCGTACGACTATCAGCCCCAGAGTCAGGTGTGGGAGCCGTCTAGTCGCCCTCCTCCTGACGCGTACGACTATCAGCCCCAGAGTCAGGTTCCCCAAGTAGGAATCCAGGCCTCGCGCCCAAGCTTTCGGTCGGACAAAGGACAAGCGACGAAGCCATTGAGGCCGGACAAGATGGGTTGGATCGACCGGCACTACTTCGGGCATGAGCCTGTCAATTCAACAGACTTTCCCCTTGCGACATTCCTAGGTCATGAGGATATCAGAACGTTGGCGCCGGAGACAGATCTTTCAAATTTTGTCATGAACGCTTACATAGAACTGCTCCGGATTAGAGAGCAACATTTTAACCGTTCTGAATATTTGAAGCTTAACATGTATCCCACTCATTTTGTGGAATTAACGGTGAGAGAATTCACAGAATGGAGGCGAGGGGGCGGCAGGAGTAAGTGGAAACCAGGTCGAAACGTGTTAGGCATGATGAACGCAGACTATCAATGTCCCGCTGCTGATGCGAACCTTATCATGATACCTTGTCATCATGCAAACCACTGGTTCCTATTAGTTCTCCATCCAGCGTTCAGAACAGTTCACATATACGATAGCCTAAGGGAGGACGAGCCTGGACAGCTGCTGGCACAGATGTACAACGAGTACATCACTTTAGTGGTTAGTTTTTATTTTTTGACCTTGGCTCATAGTATATTGTTCTTGTTTCATAGGCTTGATTCTCGTTTTTATTGTTGGATGCAGACTACTGTCCTCTCGCTAGCGTGCGAACGGCCACAGGGGGACCCTTGGACGGTCGTGATGATAAAGGACCGACCAAAGCAATATAACGGTCACGATTGCGGGATTTACGTCCTCAAGTACATGGACTACATTGCTCGCTCGGAAGTGCTCAAACACTCCTCGTGGACTAGGAAGGATGCCTTGACGTTTAGGTATAGGATAGCCTGGGAGCTGAAAAAGAATGAAGCTAGACGCCTTCATTACCATTATCCTGACGTGCGTGGCTAGCTGCTGTGATGTTACAAAAAACTGTACCAAAAAGAAATGTACATAATTTTTCGCATGCTATGAATTTGGCGCTAAAATGTGCGCGAATATACCTTTCATATGACGCATTCGAAAAAATTACGCGTCTCGCTTTTCGCCGAAATTCATAGAAATGGGCTAACTAGCGTGCATGAGGTGCAATGAGGGAAAAAAAAGTGACAAAAAAAATTGTAACTTTTTTCGGAAGCTATCAATTGGGCCTTAAAGTGTGCCCGAATAGGCCCTTCCTAGGAAAACCCAAAAAATAATGTGTCTCGTTTTTCGCCGAAATTCTTACAAATGGGCTAACTAGCGTGCCTGAGGTGCAATGAGAGAAAAAAAAGTGACAAAAAAAATTGTAACTTTTTTCGGAAGCTATCAATTGGGCCTAAAGTGTGCCCGAATAGGCCCTTCCTAGGAAAACCCAAAAAATAATGTGTCTCGTTTTTCGCCGAAATTCTTACAAATGGGCTAACTAGCGTGCCTGAGGTGCAATGAGCGAAAAAAAAGTGACAAAAAAAATTACAACTTTTTTCGGAAGCTATCAATTGGGGCCTAAAGTGTGCCCGAAAACGGAGTTACCAAAAATATCAATAATCCACAAACCAAATCACAAATTAAAGATTCCACAAACCAAATCACAAATTTAAACATTATAAAAGTTCAATTTATACAACTGAAACATTAACCCTAACACTCTTCCTCATCATCGTCCTCCTCGACCATACTGCCAGGTTCGATACCTAACACTTTATAATGGTTTCTCTTGTCATGATCAGTCATCTTATTACACAACGCACACTTTCGTAATTTTTTTTGACCCGTTGCTTCTTCAATCGGATTCTTCATGCGTATTGCTCGTTTTCGCCCTTTTGTTTGAGAAATAATTGGATCAAAAATGTCGTCCTCCTCACCTTGTAGGTCAGTGCCGTCAATGACTGGCTGTTTGGCTCGATTGAATCTACCGGCTGGAGTCGTCCGAGTAGTCGAAGTGTCCACAGTTTCTGGTAATGCCATCCTAAACTGTGCATGCTTAGCCTTATCCCGTGCGGCTGCTTCAACTTGATACCTGTACCCATCAAATGTCGACGCTGCATCCATTGATAAACCGTGCATGATGTTACAAAGGTGATTATATCGCAGCGACTCAGATTGCTCGAAATCAACTGAAACATTGGGCACGTAAGGAATGTGACCGTGGACTCTATTGGCTTCCTTCGTCCACCGTTCCAAGATATACTGTGGAGGGATTTCACTAGCATTCTTGGCGCTCAAAACCCTCAACGCGTGTCGACAAAGTATACCTTTATGCTCAAACAGTTGACAGTTGCAATTAACCAACCCGGTGTCCTTACAAACTGCTACGGTAAAATGTCGTCTGTTCCTCGGAGCCGACGAAGAGCACGGATTGGCGAAATTCGTCACATTTGTCAAAGCATAAACCTTGATATCTCTGGTGGAATACTCGTGCAACTTTGTCATGCCATATTGATTCGACTTTAGTAGTTCCTCTTGAAACTGTCGAAACATTTCCTTGGTATAGACTTGAGCCGCATGAGCCTCTAAAGGTGAATAAACTAGTATAGCTCTTTCTTTGCAAACTGTAGCCGCGTCGGCTTCTCTCTCACGGTACAATTGCCTGTCAACGGCTTTCTGCATCTCTAGTACGAACTCCGCTATACTTGAAGACTGGCCTACGTACCCATCAAAGAATGAATTCATAGCTTCGCTTCTCGAGGTCGTAGTCATTCCGGCTGCAAAAAACTTCTTGGTGTAGGCACCGACCCACTGTGTCTTGATCTCATACAACGATTGTAACCATTCATGATTGTGCAAATAGTAAGTATCCATTAACGTGGCCCACCTCTCCTCGAACACGTCTACCGTCAACGATTTCTTCACACATGTATTAAAGTCAGTCTTGAATGACGGATGGTTTGCATATACATTGTGAAGCCGTTCGGGATATTTGTTGCTTATGTGCCATGTGCACAGGCCATGGTGAGTATCTGGAAGGACCTTAGCGATTGCATTTTTCATTGCCAGATCTTGGTCGGTGATGATGGTCTTTGGAGGAATATGATACATTGCTTGAAGCCACGTTTCAAATAACCACGTAAATGACTCCTCCGTCTCATCCCTAAGCAGGGCAAAGCCAAACGAGATTGACTGATAGTGGTGGTTCACCCCGGTGAACGGAGCAAAAGGCATAGAGTACTTATTGGTGCGGTATGTGGTGTCAAACGTCACAACATCCCCAAAATTTTGGTAAGCAGCTCTAGAACGGGGGTCCGCCCAAAATATAGTACTAATGCGGTTCTCCTCATCCAGTTGGAGACTGTAGAAAAATCCAGAATTCTCACTCTGAAGGCACCTGAAGAGATCAAGTGTAGTTTGAGAATCACTCTTACCGAAAGACTCTCTCCTCTGAGCACGAAGTTCATTTCGAAGGTCAACTTCGTTGAAACTCAACTTGTCAATCCCCCCAGCCTGGCTTGAGAAAACCCCCATCATCTTAGAAGGTGGAATTTTAGCCTCGGCCATTGTAAAAATCAGTTGTCTGTGTGCCGCGCTTATTTCTCGGTGTTGATGAATTTGACCAATCTTACTAGGGGTCATCAACTGATGATTATGGCTCAACTCCACTCCTGTCACAACCCAATGGTTTTCATTTTTTCGGTGTACTGCATACACATGGGCCTTGCAGCCGGTACCCGGAAATGTGTCCCGTTTTCTTTGTCTTGTTGTCCCTTCGTCACTGATCCGAACGACCGGGGGTACATGCGGTGCTCCTCTATGACACTCAAATAGTCTTGCACAAATTTGATCTGTATTCGCCCGTTTTCTAGTCGTCTTAGTTCTAATACCGAAACCTATCGTTTTCGAATATGCTCTATAGTATGCTTCAACTTCGTCCAGTGTTTGAAAAACTTGACCAACGTAAGGTGGATCAGAACCTTCACAAAAATTATTTCCTCCAGTTGCATCCATATTTATACTGAAATCTAAAAAATAAAAATTATATCATTCTCAACAAGTCATAGAATTAAATAAAAGAAGAATAAAATTTATTTAAACGTAATTGTTGGAAATTTTGTATAATGTAAAATTAGCAAAGGCAAATTACCGAAATGCCCCCGGGGGTTCATTATCACCCTAACGCCCCAAATCAGCTTCAAAACAACCTTTCAGGTGCTTTGCTTACATTTCTCGACTAAGAAGTCCTTTGAAAAACTTAACGCTGCAAAATTACGAAAATACCCCTATCGGGGATGCGAATTACCAAAATGCCCCCTGGCATCATAAAATCTGAAAAGTGCTTTGAAACGGGATTTTAAGCTTCCTGAATTCACTCTTTAAAATAACTTTTCAGGTGGACTGAAAAACTTTTTTGGGAAAATTACCAAAACACCCCTCGCGGGGTGGCAAATTACCAAAATGCCCCCTGGCATGAGAAAATATCAAAAGTGCTTTAAAAAGCTATTTTAAAGCTTCCTGAGTTCATTCTTGATCTAAAAAGTATTTTACGGATTTTTCGCCTAAATATCGCGAACCGGTGTCCGGATCGAGCGCTTAAAAGCCCGTTCGGCCAAAAAAATAGCTAACGGCTTCGGAATGGCCCGAATTCCTGGGGAATGGAACTTCCCAACACCCTAGGGTTCTCATAAAAGTTTCGCGCGAAATCGCGCTGGCTTGATATTTTAAATTACACTGCAAAGTTACAAGGTTGCGCGTATCAGTTAACCCCTTTCCAGTCTTTGGAAAAATCTGAAATTTTTACCTGATACAGATCTTTTGAAAATAACTAGGGTCTCTGTTTTGCACTTTGGCAAAATCTAGCTCTAGCTATTTTTTATAAATTCGTGAAAAAACTGTCTAATTAAGTTTTCACCTTTAGCGACAATTACGCCCCGCAATCAGCTGCAAAACAACATTTCAGGTGTTTTACTTACATTTCTGGACTTAAAAGTCCGTTGAAAAACTTTTTCGGGAAAATTACCAAAACACCCCTCGCGGGGTGGCAAATTACCAAAATGCCCCCTGGCATGAGAAAATATCAAAAGTGCTTTAAAAAGCTATTTTAAGCTTCCTGAGTTCATTCTTGATCTAAAAAGTATTTTACGGATTTTTCGCCTAAAAATCGCGAACCGGTGTCCGGATCGAGCGCTTAAAAGCCCGTTCGGCCAAAAAAATAGCTAACGGCTTCGGAATGGCCCGAATTCCTGGGGAATGGAACTTCCCAACACCCTAGGGTTCTCATAAAAGTTTCGCGCGAAATCGCGCTGGCTTGATATTTTAAATTACACTGCAAAGTTACAAGGTTGCGCGTATCAGTTAACCCCTTTCCAGTCTTTGGAAAAATCTGAAATTTTTACCTGATACAGATCTTTTGAAAATAACTAGGGTCTCTGTTTCGCACTTTGGCAAAATCTAGCTCTAGCTATTTTTTATAAATTCGTGAAAAATTCTATTTTTGACGCCCAAAAAAATCGCTATTTTGGAATCTTTCGAATGTAATACCCCGATTTGTCAAAACGTAATTTTGACGCCCTAAACACGAATTTTAGACTATTGTAAGAACAATTTAAGCGTAACACAATTTAAACAATCAATTGGTAAGAAGAAATTGAAAAATACTTACTTGTTTTAACTTGATATATTTAAAGAAAAATCCACCGATCTTCTAGCGGTTATCCACCGATCTTCTAGCGTCAATTTTTTTTGTTTGTATGTAGGTGAGATAGGGAGAATGAGGAGAGTGGAAGAAATGATTCGGGGAGGAGGGATTTTATAGAGAGAAAAGTGAGAGAGGAAGAGAAGAACCGTGAGTGAACAGCAGGGAGGGGGAGGGGGGAATGACACGTGGGGGTGGGGGGTAGGGTGGTAATGACACGTGGGGGGGTTCACGGGTGGGGGAAAAGGACATAGGGTGGGGGCCACGGGGTGGGGGGCAAGGGGGTGGGGGGAAGGGGGTGGGGGTCACGAAGGCAATAATGCCAACCGCATGTAGGAGTTGCGGTTGGGCATTAATGCCCATTTTCTCACGAGTTTTTCATTTTCTCGTGATATTTTCGTGAATTTCTCATAGTATTTTCGTCCTTTTTGGTCCCTTTTCGTCCTTTTTGCGCCACGTGGCACGACCCAACCGCTGCTCTTACCTGCGGTTCGGTGGAGAAATTGTTATTTCTCCACCGGTGGGTGTGGATCGGCCCCCATATATATATATATATATATATATATATATATATATATATATATATATATATATATATATATATATATATATATATATAAAGCTCCATAGCTTCTTGATTTGACAATATTACATCCATAAGTTAACATTGGGGTTAGGGAGCCCTAAAGAGTTTCAATAAGTTCAGATTGACTTCGATACTAAATCATCAAATAAAACTCCAAGCTAGAGGGAAATAATTGAAAAGGAGAGACTATTTTCACCTACTCGAATAAGTTAATATTTACTTTAAGATAATATACTTTTAACGACAAAACAAAGGTGGAAAACATATTAGAGCGTGGAAATAGTGTTTCAGTAATTGAAAATTCTAATGTAGCTCGTTTTCTGGATAATCAGCTGGTAACCCGTAACGCAGCCTAACGGATACGTTATTGATGGATTGGGTCGGGTATAGGTTCTTTTTCACGGGCCCTGCTTTTAGCTACCCAAACCATCTTTTTAGATAGGCAGTTCTACCCGCGGGTTGGGATCACTTTTCACTACATCTAGAGTGGGTGCTGCGTCTTGTGGTCCAAATTCCGCTATTAACTACGCAAATGGGTTACTATAACTGATAGCTAAAGCAAATGCCCTTGACTGCCCTCCGACAATACAATTATTGTTTCAGTTCTTTTTATTAAGCAATTACTCAACAAAAACAAACTGCTCATATATATTCCTCCTCAAGTCCCCCAGTTTTTATGAACCCTTTTCTTCATTTAAAGCTCCACTGAGATTCACAGAGCTTGAAATGTTGTTGTCCTAACCAACCAACACAAGGAATACGATTTAGTTTCGCATTAAACATGTACCAATAACATCTGCTTTCAAATTAAAGGCATTTATATGAGTACCATCTTAGACGATAACAATTTTGAAACGTGATAAGTAGGAAAATTTGTGTAGAATATCAACGTGACTTGGATTTCTTGCAAAAAGACCCTTAGAATTACAAAAGTTACAAATAATCCCTTGCAGGGTCATTAATTTTGTTGCGATTGTTAGAGAAATAGTCCAAATTGACTGGGCGTGATATTTACTCTATTAAAATATGCTTTTGGTAGAAGTTAATAAAGACTAAGGGTCTGTTTGATACAACTTTTTTTTTCAGTAGTCAATTTTTAAAGAGCAGCTTAATTTTTATTTTTTTTACAAAACAAGTGGGTGTTTGATAACTCTTTTTTTTTAACTTTTTTTTTTGGGTGTTTGGTAACCCTTTTTATTTTGATTTTTTTTTTGTGGTGGTTTGCGGTGGCAGTGGTGTGGCGTAGCGGTGGTCGACGGTGGTGGTGGCCGGCGGTTGTTGCGGCAGTCGCTGCCGGCGGTGGTGGCCGGAGGTGGTTGCCGGCGGCCGGAGGTGGCTGTCAATGGTTGCTGTCTGGCTGCGGTGGGCGGTGGCTGCCGGAGGTGGTGGCCGGAGTGGCCTCCGGCCAGAGGTGGTGGCCGGAGTGGCCTCCGGCCAGCGGTGGTGGCCACCGCCCACTGCTGCCCGGTGGTGGCTGTCGGCGGTCGAAAGTGGCTGTGGTGGTGGCTGCCGGAGGTGGCCGCCCGGTGGTGGTTGCCACCGGCCGGAGGTGGCTGTAGGTGGTTGCTGTCTGGCGGCGGCGGTGGCCGAAGGTGGCCTCCGGCCAGCGGTGGTGGCTGTCGACGGTAGGAGGTGGTTGTCGGTAGCTGCCAGGCAGCGATGGGTGGTGGCTGCCGGCGGTGGGTGCGTTGTGGTGGAGGTCTCAAAAAAAAAAATTGAAGTGAAAAAAAAAAAGAGCTTTTTCCTCTTTTTTACACTACAATTTAAAAAGTGGGTTTTTAAATTGAAAAAAAAAAAATAGTTACCAAACACCCCATTTTTTCCTAATTTTTAAAACTGAAAAAAAAAGTGCAAAAAAAAACTCCGTCAAACGGCCCCTAAATTACCTTCCCTTTCTTTTTCTCACCCATCAAATCCCAATTTCTTCTACAATCCAACCAAAACTTTACTCTAGCCGCCAGCCTCACAACCAAAACCATAGCCGTCACCCCAACCGAGCCCCATCCACTACCACCATGACACCCATTTCTTCCATCACCAAGTGCCCTGCACCTACGATACCACCAACACTGACCACCAACCATGAATCCTCTATTTAGGCAGTGCTACCCGCGGGTTCTAATCACTTTTTACTACATCTAAAAGAAAAAATTTTGGCTGCTAATTAGGTTGAAAGAATCTTCCTCCTACCCTCCGTATAACAACAATTAATGATCACTAAATGTTTCTAATGTCTTTTATTTAGTGACGCTAAAAAAATTGTTGCTAAGAATTGTCACAGACGGTGTTACCAGAAAAGTCACTAAAAATATTTAGTGACAATTAATTGTTACTATATACGAAGTTAGAAGAATATTTCTACAACTCAAATAGCAACCAAAATTAACTCCATCTAAAATGTGTGCTGCTTGTTGTGGTCAAACGTAAAAGGATGTTGTGTAATTTAATAGCTAAAGCAAAGGCCATTGACTGTCCTTTGGCAACACAATAATCCTCTATTCATTACGTAGGTGGATGTTGTGTAATTTGGTATCTAAAGCAAAGGCCATTGACTGTCCTTGACAACAAAATTATTGTTTCAATTCTTTTCATTAAGCAATCACTCAACTAAACAAGCTGCTCATATATATATATATATATATATATATATATATATATATATATATATATATATATATATTCCTACTGAAGTCCCGAGCTTTTATTCATTTATAGCTCAACTGAGATTCACAGAGTTTGAAATATTGTCCTCCAACCACACACAAGGAATACAATTCAGTTTCACATTAAGACATGTACCAATAACATCTACTTTCAAATAAAGGCATTTATCTGAGTACCATCTTGGAAGATAACAGTTTTAAAACGTGGAAGCATAACATTATACATGTGGCAATCATTTAATATATGCTACTCTGGTCTTCTATTTATATAATAATAATAATAATAATAATAATAATAATTACCTTTTAGATAAAAAAATTCAACTGCAGTCCAGGTTGTCAGAAGAACGCACAACTTCCATGTAGCGACAACAATGGTCGTTGAATATACTTAGTAGCTTTTAATTAATGATGCTAAAAATTATCGCTAAAAGTCTGTCGGTAATACATTTAGCGACAGACTTTCTGTCGCTAAAGTTTCTATGTACACTTTAATTAAAGATTTTTAGCGACAGAATAAATCCGTCGTAATAAAATTCATCGATAAAAGTCAAATTAATTTTTAAATTTATTTAATACCCAAACTTCTTATTCAAATTCTTAATCCAACAATCAATTTTTAATCTACATTAGGGTTAAATAATTGTTGATCCATCATCAATTATTTAATCGTAAAAGAAACACAGTAAATAGATATAAATTTACAATTCTATACTAATAAAAAAATAAAATGTATATAGGATTCAAGAGGGCACGAGAGAAGGATACAAATAGAGTAGGGGAGGGGAGGAGAGTACAAGTCCAGGAGGGCACATGAGGGGGATACAAATAGGGGAGGGGATCTGCACAAGTCCAGGGGGCACGAGAGGGGAAGGTCTTCGGGGTCGGCGAGACCGGGATTTGGATCCTGCTGATCGTCCTCGTCCACGGGGGTACTGTCAACCGGATCCGGCTCAATATATCCAGCAACAGTGTCTTGCAAGTAAAGGTATGGATGCATTAATCTCGATTATAATTGTAAGTTGTGTTTAGTTCATGCATATATTGACTTCATAAAATAATTATTTTGTACCTGATATTTAAATATCAACGGTCACTACATAAAATAATCAAAGGTCACTACATGTAAATATATATATATATATATATATATATATATATATATATATATATATAATTACATGTAGGACCGTTGATTGTCACTATAATGGAGAGGTCATAGTTATTTCTACTATCATGATTGCAGCCAAAATTTATTTGCTATTCTAGTTAACTTTGCTGGAGTTGTACTAACGAATGAGAAATTCATATAGTTTGTGTAACTTAAAAGCACTAATAATCCGTTTTAGCGACAAGTAAGGTGTGAAAAGGCACTATAAATAGTGAATATTAATGACAGGTTACATAGCTACGAATTAACATATTCATGGTAACAGTGTAACTCTTGGTTTCTCTTTTTGCATGAATAGAAATAAATAAAAGTAAAGAAATGAAAATAGTAGAAAGTAGGAAATATATATTTTCCACAAGCATTAAGATAGGAGAAAGGGACTTTACCAAAAAAAAAAAAAAGATAGGAGAAAGGGACAGAGAACACTATCTTGATTTTGATTGCAGATTGCATTTGTACGTATATTCATCTCATATTTCATGAATATATCAGAATTCTCTTTTTCAAAGAAAAATATTATCTGTTAGAATTCTTAAACAGCAATATTGGCAGAATAAATAAATTAAGCAAGGAAAAGGTTTTTCTGCTGCTATTTCGTACAAAACTTTTCTTTTGTGTGCTATAAATAGTATCGTTTTGATCAAATTACTTATAGCATTTTATGTGATATGATTACTTTATCAACTGCACTTATGTGATCTTATGCAAAAAAATTCTAAACTACGTCATTTGAAGCCATGGCCTAATTTTTTTTTATATGGTATAACAAATGATTTTCCCATTAAACTAACTCAATACGTAAAATACGCTTGGGGCTAAGGACGTGTGATTGGAAATGATATATAATAGGAAAAATAAAACAGTTGTTAGATAAATGAGATTTAAGAGGTGAAAACTTCATTGCTTAATTTGTAAAACTGAAAATTTAAGTGGCCGAATTTCTAGCATTATAAATAAGTTAACGTGTTTTGTAAACAAGAGGTGAGTTCCTGATAATTGCTCAGATGTCACAACTATATTCATTTCATTGGAAGCACACTTGTGTTTATTTTCTGTAATTTAGCTACGACAAAAACCATTTGTGACTATCTTGGTGGCAGTGGTGGCGATGGTGATGGAGTCATAATGGTGGTGGTGGAGGAAAGGTAATTGTAATAGTGTTGGTATGGTGGTTGGTGATGGTGACAAGTACAACATGGTGCGTGGGTATGATGGTGGCTCTAGTGTGTTCGAGATGGAGGAGGTGCTAGTGGCAACCTAAAGGGAGTTGTTGTATTGTTGAAAATCTGAAGGTGGTTGTTGTTTTGGTGGCGGTGATAATGGAGTTATATATGCAGGTGGTAGTGTCATCTTGGTAGTGGGAGCAATGGTGATGGCGGTGGTCTTGCTCATGGCGGGAGGGAAGCGTGATGTTTATTTGTAGAGTAGTGTTTTTGAAATAAAGCTGGTTTTGGCTGCAAGTTGGAGTTGTGGCGTGGTGGTTATGTTGGTGATGGTGTGGTGCGGGTGGTAGCATCAACTTTGTGGTGGTAGCATGGTTGTTGTGGTGGCAAGAGGGCATGGCGGCAATGGCTAGGTGATAATTATGGTGGTGGTGGCGGCAACATATATAAATGATTATAGTTGTGGTGGCTCTAGCGTGGTGAAAACGGTGTTGCAAGCAAGATGGTGGTGATGACGGTTATGGTAGCGTGGTTTTGGTGGCAGTATGATTTTAGTAGTGGTGGAGTGGCTATAGAAGTGTAATGGTGGTGGAGGTGATGGCTTTGTGGTGGAGATGGTGTTTGTGATGGTGGCTGCGGCATCTAGATGGAAATGTTATTTTTACGTGGTATTGATCCCAAGGAAAGTGGGTTCATACCTACGTGGAGGTGCCACAAAGGCTGCAGTCTGAGTCAGCTTCCAAGTATGCAAAGTGAGAGACATTGAGGGCGGAGTAAGGGCAAAGAGCAAGGCTTCCCAGAAAAGCTGTGAGGAGTGGCAGTGCTGCGAAGACAAGGCTGAGACGAACAGGGCCTACAGTCGACAATCCAATTCAAGGTCCGAGTCAGGGTCCAATGCTACGGTCCAAAGTTATGCCCAATTTGTGTTTCTCTCTCTAGAAACCTAGAGCTTTCAAATTCTAGAGTGAGAAAGTGATTTTGGAAGAATGAGCAAAAGTCCTTGAATAAGTCATAAAGTCCACTATTTATAGGCAAAGGCCTGCCTGTGTCATAAAATGCCACATGTCGTCCCCTGGGAGTGACACATCACCAGGGGGTCCGAAAATACCGATTCTTCATTGGACTGCCGATTCCCAAATTCACGCTACCTGTCCTGCATAGCGTCGTTCTACATGTCTGAGAAGATTGACCACACCATGATAGCATGATTAGAGTAAGCATGTTGCCCCAACCACCTGTCCAAGCCCTTACTGAATCCCATAAGGTGCGTCAAGAGACGCGTAGAGAACCTGACAGCGGCGAGGGTTACCCCTGTAATAAACTGCCAGGTGGACTAGGCGCGATGTCCTCCAAAGACCTGCTCCCTTCTCGGAGTGACCCGGGGGTTATCGTCCTGGGGGTGCCGATGATCACCGGTAACAAGAGTGGACAGGGTAACAGCTCTATGCCTAGTGTCATGCAAGTCGCCCCACGGGCGATAGCTTTGTGGTAACGAGCCTATCCCGCTGCGAAGGGTCCTCGTGCCGGAGCACTATGAACGGAGCCCTCTGGAATGAAGACCGCAATAACTTTATGGTAACGAGCCTATCCCACTGCGAAGGGTCCTCGTGCCGGAGCACTACGAGCAGAGCCCCTCGAAATGTTGCACATTGCGGAGAGTACATCGGAGCATATTCCACATCCATGGTGGGGCCGCATGGTGTGGTGAATGAGTGTGATGCCCGGAGGCCTGTAACATGATTGTGGTGCATGGGCGCGGTGCCTACAGCACGAGACATTGATTGTGGCGCATAGGCTCGGAGCCTACAGCACGAGACATTAATTGTGGCGCATGGGTTCGGTGCCAATGGCATGATACATTAATTGTGGCGCATGGGCGCTGCGATAACCCTCGTGAGACAATACCTGGTGCTGGGGCACGTATCATGAAAGTGGCCCATGGGTGCGGCGATGAATGTCGCGGAGACAATACCTGCTGCCGGGGCACGTATCATGGAAGTGGCGCACAGGCGCGGCGACGAACGTCGGGGCACATATCATGAAAGTGGCGCATGGGCACGGCGATGAACGTCGCGGAGATAATACCTAGTGTCGGGGCACGTATCATGAAAGTGGTGCACGGGCGCGGCGACGAACGTCATGGAGACAGTACCCGGGGCCGGGGCACGTATCATGGAAGTGACACACTGGCACGGCGACGAACGTCGCGGAGACAATACCTAGTGTCGGGGCACGTATCATGGAAGTGGCGCACGGGCGCGGCGACGAACGTCGCGAAAATAATACCCTGTGCTGGGGCACCTATCATGGAAGTGGCACACTAGTGCGGCGACGAACGTCGCGGAGACATACCTGGTGCCGGGGCACGTATCATGAAAGTGGCGCACGGGCCCGGCAACAAACGTCGCGGAGAAAATACCGAGTGTCAGGGCACGTTTCATGGAAGTGGCGCACGGGCGCCACGATGAACGTCGCGAAGACAATACCTGATGCCAGGGCGTGTATCATGAAAGTGGCGCATGGGCGCAGCGACAAACGTCAGGAAGACAATGCACGGGCAGGCGTCGAGTGTCCCGAATATGGGGTATGAGTCGAGTGTGCATGTTATACCAAAATAATAAGTGCGATCTTTAATAATGACAAAGTCAGGAATGATGATAC
>JAVXUP010004853.1:0-25336 GCA_033070095.1 Escallonia herrerae | reverse complement strand
ATTGACATACACAGCAGAGAAATTGATACATTGAATCCCAGACAACATAAAGATTGGTACTTTCAATCCCAGAAGCTGGAAATTTTGTCTCAACCCACAAAATCTAATTTGAAAGAAGCATCAAGCCCCCAGCCAGAACAAAATATAGTTCAGATTCAAGTTAACCAAAATAAGAAAACTGACAACACTACCCAGTTTCACTGAACCAGAAGTGGGGGAAACTCTTTTACAAGAATGAAAGAAATTACCGGAAGAGGCGAATCAGTGGCCTTAAGCATGCCTTGTCTCCTCTTGAAATCAACAGGATTAAGTGCAGCAGCAGCAACCTTGACCAAAACCTGGTCATCCTTCACTTCTGGCACCGGAACACTGGACTCAAAATTCAAGACATCAACGCCTCCGTACTCTCTATAAACCCAAGCCTTCATTGTGGATGGTACTGAAGAGCTGGTGGAGGCTTCAGTGGAAGCATGTGCTTGAAAGTGGCAGACACACTCGGAGGGACAACAAGGGAAGGTTGGATTTTTTGGAAGTGACTAGTTAATTCAAGATGCATGTAACCTTGGAAAGTGGGTTGTTTTTATATCCAACAGCTGCATTATTTAGCAATGACTACTTTCCCATTTTCTAGTTTCTACGGTCTTTCATGGTTTGTTCCCTACCGAATCCTCTGGAGACCGTCATAAACTCTTGACACTGATGATGATTAACCTTTTGTTTTTAGTTGGGTTGGGGCCAGTCATGCACTTACTTGTGTAGTGACTTGCTATAAGAAAGTACTTCAAATATTCAAGGGGAAAGTAGGAATAACCCCTCTACTTTACACGTTGTGCGATTTACCTCTCCACTTTTAAATTTAACCACTAAACCCCCACACTTACAGAAATTGGGCACCTAAACAGAAACCGTTAAATTTAACAGCGCGTGGTCAACACGCGCGTTGACTAACGATTTTTTTTTGTAAATGACGTTTTTGCCCATTCTGTTAGGGGTAATTAACTAATAACCCTGTACTATGGACGGTGTGCGATTTTTACCCCCTCTACTTCAAACATAACCACTAAACCCCCCCCCCCCCCCCCACACTTACGAAAATTGGGCACTTTAGACGGGTTCGTTATGAATATTCGTGAAATGACCAAAATACCCTTATTTCCTTACCCTATTTAAGTTTAATACCATTCTTTCAACTTCTTTTTCTATCCTCTCAGACTTTTTACTTAATCCCACATACACACATTCCACGCACACCCAGCACGCACGCACGCACGCACGTGCACACACACACACACATACCCTAAACCCAGACACAGACGCGCACCCACTGCAAACATACACACACGCTACTCGCATGCGACTGTGGCGGCAACGTCATCGCGAATCTGGTGCAGCCCCAACGGCGTGTAGCCAGTCACGGTGGTCATGTGACGCTGCTTGGCGCGATGTTGTGGATTGGGGTGGAATGACGACGGAGGTTAGACCTGCAATTTGGGGACGTGGTCGTCGATCGTGGTGGCAGGGATCTGGATGGATGTGCAGCAATCAGACGCCGATAGCCTGTGTCTGTGGGGATTGATGTTACCGGTGTTGATTGCGTCGGTCGGTTGGTGGCCGATGAGAACCACTGGCTTGCAAATGCAAGGTGGTGGGAAATGGCAGCGATGAGGCAACTCACGACGATGTGTAGCCAGACAGTATAAAGTTGGGGGAGTTGGCCAGAATGGTGGTTACTGTGACGCTGATCATGGTAGTTGTTGCGCCGGTGATATACCAACGGCAATCGTGGTTCCTTTTTTTGTAACTCCCTGGTGGTTGAAAAAAGACCAGTGGTTGTGCTCAGTGAATCACCAATTGTTAGCGGGGTTGACCAGAAGAGGAGGTGCAGTCCAGCAATCCATTGTTTGCAATGAATCTGGTAGCGCAGAATGGGGTGGAGGACTGGTCTAACGGGTGGGGGGTTGGGAATGAAGGGGGGACGGGGGGGGGGAGGGTCATGGGCAAAATTGTCATTTAAATTTAATGGTTTCCATTTAATGTGCCCAATTTCTGTAAGTGTAAGGGGGTTTAGTGGTTAATTTCGAAGTTGAGAAGGGGAAATTGCACACCGTGTATAGTACGGGGGTCATTAACTAATAAAGAAATAAGGGTATTTTGGTCATTTCACACTATTCATAACGGACCCTGTTAACCCTACGGTTATTTAACCTAGGATTATATTTGATTTTGATGATAACTAACATTGATGATTATGCTGTCTAACATGCATTGAGTTGATGAAGCAATAGGAACAATCTCACACTCATGCAAATGGAAAATTAGACGAGCAAATCGTTTAAAGACTCTCAACGGAACGCATCAAAGAAGGATTTCGTCGATTGAACTTTACTATGCTTTATTTCCTTCTTTGTAAACTAGACGTAGAGAGATGATCGTTACGATGACTGTATACCTAGAATTTGCCCATAGGTTTCCCTTGCATGCATAAAAGTTTTTCATTCTTTAAAAACTAAGAAACTGCATTTTCTGGAATGCAGTCGACTGCATTGGATTGCAGTCGACTGCAACTTGGGCAGTGAGGTATTACAGTCGACTGCATTGGAATGCAGTCGACTGCAATACTTCCAGTAGCCTATTACAGTCGACTGCATTGGGATTACAGTCGACTGCAAGTTGGAAATTTGAATTTCCAACGGCTACTTTGGGAATACAGTCGACTGCAATGGGACATTGCAGTCGACTGCAATAGCCGTTTGGCGCATTTAATGCACCACCTAACTCCAAACGGTCATATTCTTTCCCACCTCTATAAATACTCATCTTGGGCATAGTTTTGATTCATCAATTGCATTCAAAGCTCTCTTATCCTTCATATTCTCAAAGATCAAAGCAATTGTTCAAATCTCTCTTGTTTCATTGATTTCTCATCCTTTTCAAGAGAGCATTTATTGTGAGCTTACATTTGAGAGATATACACTTTCATAAGTCATCATACACTCATCTCTCTTGTTCTAGTGCTTAAACTTGTACTCATCTACTTCTTGAGAGTGAAATCTTGTACACATTTCTTCATTGAAAGGTTCTTGTATCAAAGCTTGGGGTTGTCAAGCTTTGGAGCTTTGGGTTTGTCAAAGCTTGTTCTTGATGTGGGCATAGCATCAAGGGATTGTAAGAGGTTCGATCTTGACCCGTAAGGAAGATCATACTAGTGGATTCTAGGGCCTTTCAAGGGACTTCCTTGAAGGGGTGGACGTAGGCTTGTGGGTATATCAAGCCGAACCATTTAATTCTCCTTGTCAAGTATCTCTAAACCCTTCTCTCTTTACATTATCGTCTTACATTTGTGTTGAGATTGGTTGTTTGCTTATTTGAGTTATTGAGATTGAGGTTTGTTGTTTGTTAATTTTTAAAGTAGTCTTAAAACCCTATTCACCCCCCCTCTAGGGTTATTTTATTGGTTTCAAGTGGTATCAGAGCCTCGGCTCTTGTTATATTGGGTAACGCCAAGAGAGTTAATCGATCATGGCTTACGTTGGGGGTATGGAGGGTAGTTCTACCACTAGGCCTCCATTGTTTAATGGGACCAATTATAGTGTGTGGAAAGTTAAGATGAAAATCTACTTAGAGTCTCAAGACTACGAGATGTGGGATATTGTTGAGAATGGCCCATACATTCCGATAAAGGTGGTTGACAAGGTTGAAGAGCCAAAATCCAAATCGGAGTATAGTGATCATGATAAAAAGATGATTTGTATGAATGCTAGAGCGAAAAATTGTCTTGTTTGTGCTTTAGACACTAATGAACTCAATAGAGTCATTATGTGTAATTCCGCTAAGAGTATTTGGGATACTCTTCAAGTAACTCATGAAGGAACTTCTCTCCTTAGAGATTCCAAGATGAACTTATTGTTTAGAGATTATGAGTTATTCCATATGCTTCCAAATGAATCCGTTACGGATATGAATACTCGTTTCACTAACATTGTAAACCCTTTGAAGCAATTGGGCAAGGAATTCACCAATGGTGATCTTGTAAGAAAAGTGATTAGGTCCTTACCAAGAGCTTGGGATGCAAAGATCACCGCCATTCAAGAATCGAAGAATCTCAATATCTTTCCTCTTGATGAATTGATGTGCTCACTTATGACGTACGAAATGCAAATCAAGACCTTTGATCAAGAAGACGTCAAGAAGAAGCCTACATCAATTGCCCTTAAAGCTTCATCTTCAAACCTTGAGTCAAGCGATGATGAAGAAGAATTTGATGAAGAGGATGTTGCAATGATTGCAAAGAACTTCAAAAAGTTCATGAGGTTTAGAAGGAATGGTGGGAGAAGGCAACAAAATGCTAGCAACGAAGAGAAGCTTTGCTACAAATGCCACAAGCCGGGACACATGAAGATGGATTGTCCCATATACAAAAGAGAAAAGAAGGAAAGAAGAGATGTATGGGAAAGAGTTAAAAGGAGACAACTCTCCAAGAAAGAGAACAAAGAGAAGGAAAAAGCAATGAATGCCGAACATACTCCAACTTGGAGTGACTTCGATTCAAGTGATGAAGATGTTGAGAAGAACGAACAAGCAAATGTGTGCTTCATGGCAAATGATGAGGTAAGCTCTTCTTCCGGTAGTGATAGTGATAGTGAAAGCTTCGAAGATGCTTATGATAGCCTATATGAGGAATCCAAGAAAATTTTTAAGAAAAATATTATTTTATCAAAAAAACTCCTTGAGGCTAATAAGCAAATTGAGAAGTTGAGAGTGGAAAATATTGAGTTGCATGCCAAGAATGATTGCATTTCCAACCATTTATATGTAAAACATGTGAATAATGACTTGGTTGAATTGATTGCTAACACTCCTAGCTCAAAACAAATCTCTTGCAAAACTTTGGTTTTAGAAAAGCAAAATGAAGATTTAAAACTTGAGATTTGTGATTTGAAAAAATGTCTTCAAAAATTTGTTGATGGTCAAAACAATTTGGATGTCATGCTTGGACGCCAAAGATTTGGCCTAAACAAAGGTGGTCTTGGATTAGATCCCTTGGCCTTACCTCCTAAAATCTTTCAACAACAAGCTAGGTTGAATACTCATTCAAAACAACCAAAGAACTATTGCACACCATTTACACATTGTGGTTGGTGCAACAAGAAAGGGCATACGACTAATTATTGTCCTTGTAGAATTGTTTATGTTAGAGGTAGAAAGAAGATGTGGGTTGTGAAAGGTCAAGATTACAAATGTAAGACTAACACCCAAGGACCCAAGAAAATATGGGTACCAAAAGTCACTACTTGATTTGTGTTTATAGGTATGTCTCAAAGCAAAATCTAGTAGCAAGAAGTGGATTCTTGATAGTGGATGCTCAAGACATATGACCGGCAACATATCTCTTTTCACCTCAATTGATCTTATAGAAGGAGGAAAAGTGACCTTTGGTGACAACGCACAAGGAAAAATCAAAGGTAAAGGAACTATAGGTAAGGAACCACATTCAATTGAGAATGTGTTATATGTTGAAGGTTTGAAGCATAATTTGCTAAGTATTAGTCAATTTAGTGATAAAGGTTTTAGAGTAATCTTTGAGGCTTCTCATTGCACTATACAATCCTTGAAGAATAATGAAACTATTTTGGTAGGAAATAGAGATGACAATGTTTACTCTATTAAATTGAATGATCTAGCTAACCAAGATGTCAAGTGTCTTAGTGCTATTAGTGAGACATCTTGGCTTTGGCATCGAAGACTTGGACACATGCATATGGAGCATTTAAAGGATATTTCAAGCAAAGAACTTGTGAGGGGACTCCCGAAGATCAAGTTTGAGAAAGACAAAGTATGTGATGCTTGTCAAATGGGTAAGCAAAAGAAAGTCTCTCACAAACCGAAGAAAATGGTATCTACTTCTAGACCCTTGCAATTACTTCATATGGATTTATTTGGACCAATCCCTACTACTAGTCTTGGTGGTAAATCATATTGTTTTGTTATTGTTGATGACTATTCTCGCTATACTTGGACTTTCTTTTTGGCCACCAAAGATGAATCTCTAAATGTGTTCACTTCATTTGCAAAACGTATTCAAAATCAAAAAGGATATTTGATATCCAACATTCGAAGTGATCATGGTAGAGAATTTGAAAATTCAAAAATAGGAGCCTTGTGTGATGACTTTGGGATATCACATAATTTTTCGGCTCCTAGAACTCCTCAACAAAATGGTGTTGCCGAAAGAAAGAATAGGTCTTTGCAAGAAGCGGCAAGAACAATGCTTAACGAATATGGTTTACCTAAGTACTTTTGGGCGGAGGCGGTCAATTGTGCTTGTTTTGTTCTCAATAGAGTTATCTTGCGAAAAATTTTGTTAAAAACCCCTTATGAGCTTTTTAATGATAAGAAACCTAAGGTGAGCTTTTTTAGAGTCTTTGGTTGCAAATGCTTTATTTTAAATACTAAGGATCACCTTAGTAAATTTGATTCCAAAACATTTGAGGGTATTTTTCTTGGCTACTCTAATAATAGTATGGCATATAGAGTCTATAACAAAAGTACTTTGGTTGTTGAAGAATCCATTAATGTTACTTTTGATGAGACTAATCCTTTTCTTCGGAGGACTAACATTGTTAATGTAGATGATGTGGACATTGACATGAGAACTTTGGATATAAGTGAAACAATACAAGACAACCACAAAGAAATTATTCAAGAAGAACAACAATCAAGCTCTCAAGAGGAAGACAAGGAAGCAAGCAATGATGTTTCAAACTCGGACTACTCTCAAGAATTACCAAAAGATTGGACTTACAAAAAGGATCATCCAAGCGATCAAATCTTAGGTAATCCTTCGAGTGGGGTAAGAACTCGACACTCTCTTCAACAACATGTTAATTTAGCATTTCTTTCCCAAATTGAACCAAAGAACTTCTCCGAAGCTCTACATCATGAATCTTGGATGCTTGCTATGCAAGAAGAGCTAGTTCAATTTGAAAGAAATCAAGTTTGGACCCTTGTGCCTAAACCTCAAAACTATAGGATTATAGGCACAAAATGGGTATTTAGAAACAAACTTGATGAATCCGGAATCGTGGTTAGAAACAAGGCTAGATTAGTGGCCCAAGGTTATAACCAAGAGGAAGGAATTGATTTTGATGAAACTTATGCACCGGTAGCTAGACTTGAATCTATTAGAATGCTTTTAGCTTTTGCTTGCTATAGAGATTTTAAACTCTTTCAAATGGATGTCAAGAGTGCTTTTCTAAATGGTTTTATTTCGGAGGAGGTTTATGTGGCTCAACCTCCCGGCTTTGAGCATGAAAAATTTCCAAACCATGTTTTCAAGCTTAGCAAAGCTCTTTATGGTTTAAAACAAGCTCCTAGAGCTTGGTATGAAAGGCTAAGTAGTTTTCTTTTAGAAAATGGTTTTTCAAGAGGAAAACTTGACACCACTTTGTTTATCAAATCTAAGGGCAAGGACTTATTGTTGGTGCAAATTTATGTTGATGACATTATATTTGGTGCTACTAATGGATCCTTGTGCGAAGAGTTTGCTTCTTGTATGAGTAAGGAGTTTGAAATGAGCATGATGGGAGAACTCACCTTCTTCCTTGGATTGCAAATCAAACAAAGCGAGGATGGAATCTTTATCAACCAAGCCAAATACACCAAAGAGCTACTCAAGAGATTCGACATGGAAGCATCAAATGCTTTTGACACTCCAATGAGCTCTTCATTAAAGCTTGATAAAGATGAAAAGGGTAAGGATGTTGATATTAAACGCTATCGAGGTATGATCGGATCACTTCTCTACCTTACCGCAAGTAGACCCGACATAATGTTTAGTGTTTGTTTATGTGCTAGATTTCAAGCTTGTCCTAAGGAATCTCATTTAGTTGCCGTAAAGAGAATCCTTAGATATCTTAAGGGCACTCACGATTTAGGGTTATGGTTTCCTAGAAACACATCATTTTTTGACCTAGTTGGTTACTCCGACGCCGATTTTGCCGGTTGTAAAACCGAGCGAAAAAGTACTAGTGGTGGTTGCCAATTCCTAGGACATTCTCTTGTTTCCTGGAGTTCCAAAAAGCAAAACTCGGTTGCACTCTCTACCACCGAAGCCGAATATATGGCGGTTGGTGCTTGTTGTGCACAAATTCTTTGGATGAAACAAACCCTTTTGGATTTTGGACTCAAGTATGATCACATACCTATCCTATGCGACAACACTAGTGCCATTGATTTGAGCAAAAATCCCATCCAACATTCACGCACTAAGCACATAGAAATCAAACACCATTTTATCCGTGATCATGTGCAAAAGGGTGATATTGTTCTAGATTTCGTGGACACAAATCACCAACTAGCGGACATCTTCACTAAACCATTAGATGCAAAGAGGTTTACCGCTCTTAGAAGAGAACTTGGCATATCTTCACCTATGTGACTAGGTTATTTTTGTGCTAGTTACATGCTTGAGCATTATCTCATATGCTTATAGCATGCTTTGGTTAATTTTTCCTTTCCAAACATCGTTGGTTTTATTGATATCTATCTATCTTAAAAATAAAAAAATATATTTGCACACTTTTATTGCTATATACATATGTATAATCTGTTTTTTAGACTGATTGACTTTGTGCATTGAAGTCGACTGCATTGGTCAATACAGTCGACTGCATTGGGGAATGCAGTCGACTGCATTACGGGGGAAGGGCATAAATCGTGCCCAGATCTCTTCTTCTGCAGAATCTCTCTCTCTACTCCTTCTCTCTTCAAAAAAAAGGTTCTCATCTCTCCTTGGACTCAATTCTCCTCCGTTTGGCTTGAAATTGGTACGTAAATCCTCCCAAATCTCATTCTACTTCATGATTTACATACTTTCTCTAATCCATTTCATCTACATTGTTCATAATCGGTTGAAATTCGAATTGCTCTCTATAGATTATTTCTTCAGATCTACTTCAATTTAGCATGCTTCTATATGATTTAATGCTTGATTCATCTTTAGGGATGCTTATTACATGATTCTACATAGTTTAATTACTTGCATTCTTGCAAAATTCGAATTTCCCCAATTTTCATAAACTAGGGTTCTTCATTTGTCAAAATTTCTTCAAATTGTTTATGCAATTGCATGTTTCATCATTTGATTCATGCTTAGTTATGTCTATTACTCGATTGTACGTGGTTAATTTCATTCAATTCGTCCAAAATTGAATTTTCCCAAAATTGCATAAATTAGGGTTTATCTTAATATAAAAAATAAAAAATAAAAAAAAATTTCATTTTTTTTCTTTTATCTTACATTTATTATTTCTCTGTTTAGATTATTTCAAGTATGGCAAGAGAGAAACGTGCACGTGCCAGTTCATCTCGCTCACGAGTTGCACCTGAGCCCGAGCCCGAGCCCGAGCCTATCGCGGTCGAGTTTGATCAAAATCGATATCAGAACCGCGAGGCTGCCGATCGCTTTTCTGCACAACTCTCTTCACCTTTGACTCCAGGTTTGCGACTGGATACTCCATTCCTTTTTAACATAGGTGTACTTAGATGCCTTCAGGATTGTTATCTAGATCGCCTCACCGATAGGAACACTATTCTATATTATCCTGATGCAATCCGCTTATTTTATGCGAATTTGACCTGGAACATTTCCTCTGAGTCATGTACCCTCACCTCCTATGTTTTTGGACGCCGCATTTCATTCTCACAATCACGTCTAGCCACTCTTCTAGACCTCCCCGATAGTGGCTTCTCTTTCTCGTTAGACATGATCCCTGTCGCTGGTCAGTCACATTGGTTTGACCGACCTTTTTCTATTGAGGAACAGCTTCGACACACACTTCATTGTCGACAGGTTCGGGTTGCGAGCAAACCCAGCCTACGTGACCTACCTCCTCTCTCTCGTTTGTTCCATCATATCATCGCTCATAACGTCATTCCTCGAACTGGCGGTCTTTCACTCGTCTCTTACTTAGACGTTCAGCTCTTGACCTTCTTTCGCTCAAGCACACCGCTTAACCTCCCTCGTCTCATCATGTTAAACATGATTAGGAGCGCCTCACATCCTGCCTTAGCTATACCTTATGGCCTCCTACTCACTCACATTCTTGCTGCCTTTGACATACCTCGTCTGGGTGAGTATATTGAGGTTACTAGGCACATCGTACTAGACTGCTCTACTCTTCGTAGGAAGGGCCTTTTAGATGATCGTAACCATTTCTTACCTGAGCCTGAATTGGAAAATGTCATTGTTGATGATGATGATGATGATGATGATGATGATGATGAGGATGATGATGATGGTGATGCTGATGATGATGATGATGCTGCTGATGCTGATGATGATGCTGGGGGAGATGCCGGTGATGGTTTTGATTGTGATCCACCTCCGTTGATCATTCCGAGTACACATGAGGCAGGCACTTCTTCCGGTCCTTCTACTTCCGGATATGAAGCGATCCTCACACGCTTAGATATGATGCAACAGCATATGCATACCGGTTTCAGTCGGATGGATCTTGCTCACAGCCAGCTCAGTCGACGCCTTTCTCGCATGGAGGATCATTGTGGGATTCAGTGTCCTGAGGAGGACATCTTTCATCCCCCTCCTCCACCATCGGGTCCTTAGGCATTAGGACATGCTTTATGTCTTTTTATTTATGCTTATCAAACTCAATTATGTATCTCAAAAACTTATCATGGATCCTACTCTTAGTATTGCATTAGCGCTCTTAATTCACGCTTATCTTCCTGCCGCTGGTTTAAAATTTATGTGCTATTTTCATACATGTGCTTGGTACACCTTTTGATGGTTATTCAAGTATTTATTTTATTTTTTTTTTGTTTAAATGCCCTTGTTGGCTATATTGATTATCCATGGATGGATACATAAGTTGATCACTTTCACACACACCCTTGATCTTTTTTAATGATGTCAAAAGGGGGAGAAAATATTGTTGAATATTGTTGATTCATGTGGATTTGATATATGAGCATATATTACTTGAGTTAGGGGGAGCCCTATATTGCTTAAGATAGGGGGAGCCTTTTATGATTTGAATCATGCTTCTTTGCGTTCATTATCTTATATATCTCATATTATTTGAATCAATGTTTGTCATCAACAAAAAGGGGGAGATTGTTAACCCTACGGTTATTTAACCTAGGATTATATTTGATTTTGATGATAACTAACATTGATGATTATGCTGTCTAACATGCATTGAGTTGATGAAGCAATAGGAACAATCTCACACTCATGCAAATGGAAAATTAGACGAGCAAATCGTTTAAAGACTCTCAACGGAACGCATCAAAGAAGGATTTCGTCGATTGAACTTTACTATGCTTTATTTCCTTCTTTGTAAACTAGACGTAGAGAGATGATCGTTACGATGACTGTATACCTAGAATTTGCCCATAGGTTTCCCTTGCATGCATAAAAGTTTTTCATTCTTTGAAAACTAAGAAACTGCATTTTCTGGAATGCAGTCGACTGCATTGGAATGCAGTCGACTGCAATACTTCCAGTAGCCTATTACAGTCGACTGCATTGGGATTACAGTCGACTGCAAGTTGGAAATTTGAATTTCCAACGGCTACTTTGGGAATACAGTCGACTGCAATGGGACATTGCAGTCGACTGCAATAGCCGTTTGGCGCATTTAATGCACCACCTAACTCCAAACGGTCATATTCTTTCCCACCTCTATAAATACTCATCTTGGGCATAGTTTTGATTCATCAATTGCATTCAAAGCTCTCTTATCTTTCATATTCTCAAAGATCAAAGCAATTGTTCAAATCTCTCTTGTTTCATTGATTTCTCATCCTTTTCAAGAGAGCATTTATTGTGAGCTTACATTTGAGAGATATACACTTTCATAAGTCATCATACACTCATCTCTCTTGTTCTAGTGCTTAAACTTGTACTCATCTACTTCTTGAGAGTGAAATCTTGTACACATTTCTTCATTGAAAGGTTCTTGTATCAAAGCTTGGGGTTGTCAAGCTTTGGAGCTTTGGGTTTGTCAAAGCTTGTTCTTGATGTGGGCATAGCATCAAGGGATTGTAAGAGGTTCGATCTTGACCCGTAAGGAAGATCATACTAGTGGATTCTAGGGCCTTTCAAGGGACTTCCTTGAAGGGGTGGACGTAGGCTTGTGGGTATATCAAGCCGAACCATTTAATTCTCCTTGTCAAGTATCTCTAAACCCTTCTCTCTTTACATTATCGTCTTACATTTGTGTTGAGATTGGTTGTTTGCTTATTTGAGTTATTGAGATTAAGGTATGTTGTTTGTTAATTTTTAAAGTAGTCTTAAAACCCTATTCACCCCCCCTCTAGGGTTATTTTATTGGTTTCAGAATCTTCCTCTTATACTAGACCTGGCAAAAATCTATCCGGACCCGTTACCCGACCCGTACCTGGGCCAAAATACCGGGTACGGGTACATGTTTTGAATACCCGCAGAAAATAGACCCGTACCCGAACCGACCCGTAATTTTCGGGTCGGTCCGGGTCGGATTGCGGGTTACCCGGTTTACCCGTTTTTTAAAACTATAAAATGAAGTGCTAGGGTTTCTTTCGGTCACTCACTCATTCCATTCTTCTCTCATATTGCGCCGCTCTTCCTTCACTCTCTGAACTCTCTCTTCCTCGCACGACGGCCGGCATCCTCTCACGATCTCTCTTAGCCACCAGTCAGATCAGATCCATCGACAACCAACATCCCGCCACCGTCGTCTCCGATTAGATCTACCGTCGCTTTGCCGCCACCGTCATTCCGATCAGATCTGGCGTCGCTTTGCCTCCACTTGCCATCGCTCCGCTGCCACCGTCATTCCGATCAGATCTGTCGTCGCTTTGCCTCCACCTGCCGTCGCTCCGCTGCCACAATCGTCTCCGATCAGATCCTCCGTCATTCTGCCTCCACCGCCGTCTTCGATCAGATCCGCCGTCGTTCTGCCGCCACCGTCGTCTTCGATCAGATCCACTGTCGTTCTGCCGCCACGTCGTCTTCGATCAGATCCGCCACCACTGTGCTGCCACCGTTCCTATCAAATCTATTTATATTATTTGTGTTTGTATTTTGTACGTATTTAAGTTTTTTACTACTTCAAAAGTAAGAATTAATTTGTAGCCTGTAGGTAATGTTTTGGTTTTTTTGTTGAGATATTGTTTTGTCTGGAAATAGGAGTGATTGTGTTGAAATTGAGAATCTGAGATCATCACTGCCGTGTAGCAATGCAACTAGAAAGAGATTGTAGTCTACTATCAAAAGGAAAATTAGTGAAAAATTATTTACTATTAAGTGTTTATGTTAAGTAGTTAAAAAAGGCCTAATATATAAACAAAAAGTCTATTAAAATCTGTTTGTTAAAAAAAAAAAATTAAGCATGTACCTGCGGGTAATACCCTACCCGCAAGGGTAGGGTACGGATCCTGAAAAATCCTACCAGTAAAAATTCGGGTAAAAATTACCCGACCCGGTTTTACCCGGACCCGACCGGATTTTACCCGTACCCCAACGGGTATACCCGTTTGCCAGGTCTATCTTATACGACCTCCAAAAAATTCAAGTGTAGCCCTGAAAAATATCGTTCTGAATAGAAAAATAAATAAGATCTAACTCGATCTGTTCGCCCTTGTTTCACCTTTAATCACAAACGCAAGACATATAATTTAGAAGTAAAGTGGGCAAATTTGAATGTGAATTGGGCAAATTTGAATGTGGTTCTAATACTTCGTAAGAAATTTAGGGGGATAACCTCTTTTGGGAGCCTTTAAGCCTTTCTTGTTTCCTAATTAATTAATTTTCTTTGCCTCTTTGCACACATAAAGCTAAACATTTGTGCAGTGGATTTTGGCGACCAAGAAAAGGCAATTGTTGAATGGATGGGAGGAGCATGGAGATTAGCAACCTTAGGAAGCACAAAGCGAACATGGACATCGGATGAAATATATTTTGGTAAAATAAAAAAAAATAGAAAGGCCGTGTAATTTCAAGAAAACTGATAGGTGAGCTTCATTTTTATTTATTTGAAGTACACTTTTATCGTTAACGTTCTTTAAGTTATCGCTTTATAATCACTCTAACTATGCTAATAAAGTTGCTCATGGTAGAAAGCATTAGCAAACAAGAAGCCCGAGCAACCTTGTAGTTTAGCATCTTTGCTGTCGCCATGAAAACCAGAAACTTTGATAAAGAAATGCTTCATGGTGTCTCGTTTCGTCTTGTTTCTATGCTGCTTCCACTGCCCAACGAACCAATAATGGGACTCTTTCCATTTTTTGTTTTTTTGTTAATTTTGTGTCACTTGATGACTATTTTGAAATGTTTATCGTTTCAAAGACAACAATCGGTTGCACCCCAAAATAGAGCTATGAGTTCAAACGGAATTACAAGATTCAGACCTTGTATGGTTCCGAAAATGAACTCTAATATAACTATTTAACGATGCATCTTCTAAGAGAATTGAAAAATAAAAATTCCCACTGTACGAGTTATAGTCACTTAGGCCATGTTTGACGCTCTTTTTTTCTCTTTTTTTCAGTTTTGAAATTTGGAAAAAAAAAAAAAGCGCGCTTGGTAACCATTTTTTTTTTCAATTTAAAAAATCACTTTTTAAATTGTAGAGTAAAAAAAAAGAGGAAAAACTCTTTTTTTTCACTTAAATTTTTTTTTTTTAGACCTCCACCACAATGCACCCACCGCCGATAGCCACCTCCGGCCGCCGGCAGCCACCACCGAGCGGCGATGGGCGGTGGCCACCACCGCTGGCAGTCACCGCCCACTACCGCCAGACAGCCACCTCCGGCCGCCGGCAACCACCACAGGGCGGCAGCTAGCTCTGGTCACCACTGCCGGCCACCACCACCGTCGACCACCGCTACGCCTCACCACCACCACCGCAAACCACAAAAAAAAAAGTCAAAATAAAAAGAGTTACCAAACACAAAAAAAAAAGGTTATCAAACACCCACTTATTTTTGTAAAAAAAAAAAAAATTAAGCTGCTCTTTAAAAGCTGAAAGCTGAAAATAAAAAAAAAAGTTTTGTCAAACGAAACCTTAGTGCCCGCTATCCGCATTAGCGAGATGGACTATAATATTAGGTTCACTACTGGTAATAAAAAAATAGGCCTGGGGCTGCTTCAACTTTGAGATCTATCTAAGCTTCAAAAGTTCATGGGACTTGTAAATTAATAAGAGCCACGAGACATCTGATATTGTTGACTAAGCAATGACAGAATTCAGAAGGATATTGCGGGGATAAATCTTCAGAATTTGGTAAAAGCTGGCACATATGAGAAGGCTTTTAATATTACCATGGAAATTGCTGCTCTTTCCTTGGGATAGCCTGTAATGTTAATATAAGAACTCATAGGTTTTTGTCCTTATCCCTGTAAGAGATTCCGTTGTTTTTTTAATCGTATTTTAAGGTTTCGTTTGATAACACTTTCAGTTTTGATTTTTAATTTTAAAAAAAATAATAAGAGCAGTTTAATTAATTTTTTTTTTACAAAACAAATGGGTATTTGATAACCCATTTTTTATTTTGAGTTTTTTTTGTAGTGGTTTGCGATGGCAGTGGTGGGGCATGGCAGTGGCCGGCGGCCTGCGATGGCTGGTGATCGTCGGCGGTGGCCGCCTGCAGTCGCCTAAGGTGGCTGCCGGCAGTGGGAGGGTGGTGGTGGTCTAAAAAAAAAACCAAAACTGAAACTCATTTTTGGAGTTTTCAAACAGCTTTGGTTTAAAAACTGATTTTTTAAACTGAAGAAAAAAACGACAACTGGTTGCCAAACGCGTTTATTTTTTTCAGTTTCTAAAACTGAAAAAAAAAAAAGCCCTGTCAAACGGGGCCTAAAATCTTAGTAATTGTTTTCATGCGGAGAAAGTCTATTTTTATGACTCAAGACTCGAATGCTTGTCCACACCCTTTCTTAAATACTGATAGTTCGTCACTAAATATTTTTTAACGACAAAATCGAGTGTTGACAAACATTTAAGGATGTGAAAATAGATGTTCTTTTTTCATGTGATGCATCAATTTTTTTAGTTACAACTAGCACTAATTTGTTTCATTTTTTTCATGTATATGGGCTACAAAATACACAAGCAACCTTAAACAATATAATTTTTCGTCAGGCCAAAAGAGGGGCTCTTTCTTAGAAATTAAAAGTTACTTTCTTGTATATAAAGGGTCTTGAACTATGGAAGAGAACCGATCCGCATCATTAAACAATTTTTTTGGTACTTTAGATGCATGAATATTCACTCTTAGATTACAACATGTGTAACATTCATGACGAGAATCAGTTTAACATGTCTCAACACAGTAAATAGTCGATACGGTTCGGTAGCATTCTCTATTCTTGCATCTGATACTTACACAGCTGTTACAAAAGGTCTCTTACTTATTACAAAATGGGCCCTTGCGCATCAGCTACTTCATATCAATTTGTTCATTGATTCATCATTTCTACTTTCTCAGATGGTAGAAACTGAAAATATTATGGACATTGTGGCAGTAATCATATATGACTTTTGCTATATATCCACTGATTTTCATTATTATATTATGCATAGGACAACTAAAGCACAACTAAAGGAGGCCCGAGAGCTCGCATCTTTTGCTTGTCATGCCAGAATTGATGTTTACCAAGATTGCGTTGATGATTTTTTGCTACATAGCGAGCCATGCATGCCACAGCTCACCCCCCACTTTGAGGTATCTTTTGACGTAACATAGTCGGAGGGGTAAAATTTTCTACAATTATCCTTCTTTTCTCTATGTAACTACTGTATTAAAATTATGACTTTATATATACTATTCTCGACTTTATCAAAAAAAACTGTCACTGAGAAGTACATTGACAATTGCGAGTGTAATTTCTTAGCTATAGAAGTAAGTTAAAGGAACAGTAAGAGATTTTTTTATAGTTTAAGAGTGACAAAAGGATGTGATAATTTCACTCAAAAGTAGGATTACCCTACTTAAAAGTTCATATTAAAAGCTGTGCAACAGAACAAAATATGTTTGTTCAATTCTGAAATGGAATCATGGAAAAGGAGTAAAAGACAATGGCATTACAATCTCAAGGTAGCTGGTGAATTAAATGACACCCCCGGTTCCTTGATGATTTACAACTCTACAAACAACTGAAGAAGGTGACAGTAAAAACAGAAGGATCCCAGCTATGAAAGTGGCTTAGGTGCCGTTTGAGAGGAGGAGGGACCCATTTTAGCTTTCTGCGTTTCAAAATTTCCTTCTGTTGGATTTAAAATTCAATGAGAGTTTTGACAGTTGCAGAGTGAGACCCTTTTGACTCTCTCAGTTTGTCTGGTCTTTTTTAATGTTTTTTTCTTGAAATTACAAGTCTACAAAGAGAGAAGGGCAGCTCCTCCATATTCATATTTAGTATTTATCACTGTCTTGGCAACACTTCAGGATACTGTTCTTCTGCTTCCTTTATAGCTTTCTCTTTCAAGCCTCTCTCTCTTTTTTGTTATTTTTTGGATTTAACTGATATAAATCTTGCAAGCTTTGATATACACAACTGTTTTTTGAGGAAGCTGAGAGTAGAATGATGAGTGCTTCCAAGTTCATAAAATGTGTAACTGTTGGAGATGGTGCTGTTGGTAAAACTTGCATGCTCATCTGCTATACCAGTAACAAGTTCCCTACTGTGAGTCTCTCCGGTCTCCACTACCAATCTCACAAACACCCACTTCACTTCTTTTTGGTTCAGTTTGTAGGTTTTCTCTGTAATTTCTGTTTTGGGGTTTTTTTGCATTTGGATTCTCACCTCATAGTTTGGTAAAATTGCAATGGAGCTAGTTAGATTGTCTATCTCATGCCTTTACTTTATCAGTTTCTTGGCAATATGGTCCATAATTATGTTATGTTGTGTTGTGTTGTGTTGCTAATATTTATGCACTTTAAGTCTTTAAGCCTCTCTCTCTCTCTCTCTGTCTCTTTCTCGTCTCTCTAACAAGTTTGCTTTTTCTGGCAGGATTACATCCCAACAGTGTTTGACAATTTCAGTGCTAATGTGGCAGTGGATGGAAGCATTGTCAACTTGGGACTATGGGACACTGCTGGTACTGAGGTCTTCCAAGAAGCTACTTCTGGCTGATTTTGGTTTATAGAGCAGTTTGGATCTAATTGAATGTCTCTTATGATGTGAAGGTCAGGAAGATTATAGCAGGTTGAGGCCACTAAGCTATAGAGGTGCAGACATATTTGTGTTAGCTTTCTCTTTAATCAGTAGGGCAAGCTATGAAAATGTCCTCAAGAAGGTACTCGTCTAAGTGCTAATCCCTTTTCCCTCTTTTTGATGCTTTCTACCTTTATTTTTCTCTTTACCCTTGACACTTCAATTTCTACAGCATCTTGTTACTGAAAGTTGTTTTTGATCACTTTAATTAAGCCTACAAAGTTGTTTGCTTAGCAATTAACTAGAGATGGTACTTGTCTTTGACGGTTCTGTTTGAACTTTAAAATTTGTGTTGCTGCTACAAAGTAGGGAGCTTCTTTCTTAGTTCTTTTAGTTGTGGTCTACATTTAACTAATTGTTAGCCTTTGAACATTTATTCAGTGGATGCCCGAACTTCGTCGATTTGCGCCCAATGTTCCAATTGTACTTGTTGGAACAAAGTTAGGTATGTAATGACTTGATATTTTTGCGAAATAATCTTCGTACTATAGTGCGTTACAGTTTGTGGGGTTTGTGGATTTTTGAAGTGCTTAAGTCCAAGTATTTTCTTTTCTTTTACAGATCTTCGCGAAGACAGAGGGTATCTAGCTGATCATATGGGTTCTAATGTTGTAACTCCTGCTCAAGTATGTCTTATTCTTCTGCGTTAGCTATATCAAATTTGTTAGTGTACATTTACTTACCTTTACTGAAAACTAAGGGGGAGGAGCTGAGGAAACAAATTGGTGCAGCAGCCTACATAGAGTGCAGCTCTAAGACTCAACAGGTATACTTACTTTCGAATATCACTAGAAGAAATGGCTTTTAGCACTTAATGATTTTACTCTCACTTAACTGTTGTTTTGCTACTGAGCCGTTGCTAGAATGTCAAAGCTGTATTTGATACTGCAATCAAGGTGGTGCTTCAACCTCCGCGAAGGAAGGAAATCTCTAGGAAGAAAAGTCACAGGAGCCCTGGTTGCTCGATTGTGTGAGTCCTGCATCTAGAGTCTTTCTCTCTATTTCTGCTCGAGTAGTTTTCCTGTTGTTATCTTATTTTGCACTAAAAAGAACTGAAGAAGACGGTATTTGCTTGAGATAGCTATTGCTGTAGCAAAATCTTGTGTTTGTTGAATTTACGCTTAGAGGAAGTTAGGGCAAAAGTAACTTGGCCGGTATTAGGTGCGAGTGATCATCACCTTTACTCAGCCTCATTATTCGATGATATTGTTCATCTCATCCATGGCTGGCAAACCAAAGAGCATCAAGGGCGGAGCTTAATTTTATTTCTTGCGGCCATTGGAAAACTTGGCCAGACCGGTCTAAATAGCTTCCTCGAACCATTAGCTAAAATGGACGAGTTTAACAGCCACCGAGGCCCTTTCGTCCATGAGATCACGAATATTGAAATGATGGAAGAGCATAGACTTCCATGGAGCGATATCCCATAAAGCGAATGAAGAAATATTGGAGATAAGTTTGACAACCTCCCAAACAAGAGCATCAAGGGCGGAGCTTAATTTTATTTCTTGCGGCCATTGGAAAACTTGGCCAGACCGGTCTAAATAGCTTCCTCGAACCATTAGCTAAAATGGACGAGTTTAACAGCCACCGAGGCCCTTTCGTCCATGAGATCACGAATATTGAAATGATGGAAGAGCATAGACTTCCATGGAGCGATATCCCATAAAGCGAATGAAGAAATATTGGAGATAAGTTTGACAACCTCCCAAACAAGTAAATCAGGTTCTAGAGAATCTAGTGTAGCAGCATGAGTGCATGATGATGATGGTCCAGTATAGTTAAGTGTATGTTTCTCACAACTTGTTTATATTGGACCGATTTGTAATAGACAAAAAAGAATATGGAATTAAGCTTGAAACCTCAAAAAATTAAGGTCTAGAGGATCTAGTATGGTAGTATGGAGATGAGAAAATAGTATATATAGTAGTGAAATATGTTTCTCATGGCCTAGTTTCTGGTTGGCAGAGAAGGGGGGGAAGGTGTTATTTCATTAGAGTAGTCAATTGCCTTTATGAAACCAGTATCAAAGGAAAAGAATTCATTCAAAACTTAAGGTGCAAATAAGCAAGGTGGAAGTAGAGAGGACCTACCGGACTGCCACCTTTAGATAGTCATCTTCCTGATCTGTCGGATGAATGGATAGAAAGTCTCTCATGGCCCCGTGGACAAGGAATGAAAGCTCGAAGACAGAGAGAACCGGGCCTTTAGAAGAATTACTGCCCTGCCATGTTTGTCACTATGCTATTAAGGCCGACTTTGCCTTCAGAGTTGTTGCCTTTAGAGATTCCCAAGTTTAAGAAATCAAAACATGAGCAATCGGACAATGGCTAATTACTTTATGAGTTATGACATAAAATGAGCCTATAAGCATAGGCTCCTAGTATTTGCAGACACGTTTTAGAAAATGAGCTCTGATGATGAACTATATAGGTTTTTGCCTTAGGATTTTTGAACTACAACTCAGGATAGATAGTAGTTGCACTAGATGAGCCTCCAACGATGACTTACCTAGCTCAACTTTTTCTTGACAGCAGGGGAATTGTGTGTGGAGGTTGTGTTGCTTAGGAGATGTTGACACCAAGACGGACAATATCCACTCTCTTTTGACGCGAAGAAAGCTGGATTGCTAACATAGCCAATTCACCCAAGTCTGTATTGCATGTATCTTGTAGCTGCAGTGAAGTTGTTTGACCAGTTTGTTCCCTTTATGCTACCTACTGAGCAGAAGAAGAGAACAAGATCAGAGGGAATTGTTCATTCTCTCCGCCAGTGTTACTTCACACTATACTTTGTTGGTTTTGCTTGTCTTGCTTGCTACGTGTTAAATGTCGCTATGGTTTTCCTTGTTCACTTTCCAGCTTGTAAGCTTCGTACCAGTTTAATCTCTCTATGTTCATGTCATTCATTCCATTTTTCTGGTGTCCAAGTAATATTAAGCTTTTGACTCTCAAATACAAGCTCATTCCGCCCAAAGAAAATTCTGCAGCAGCAGCAGAGCAGCCAGAGTTACGGTGCTTGCTTAGTGAAAACCGGGGATGCAGGCCAAAGCAACTTTGAGTGCAGAAATAGAAAATAGAAAATCATGGCCATACCTCTTAGTTTCTTTGCTTTTCAGATGTTGGAGGCAAAGCATTGCAGAAGATAGGTGAATGAAAAGCTGCATTTCCTACCGAGTCTAAAATTCAACAAATCCCGAGGTTCTCATATCTATTGTTGATTCTCAAAGCCTAATAACTATGGTTAACTAGGCTTTGTTTGGTAACGTTTATTTTTCTAGTTTTTTTTTTCAATTTTATAAACGGGAGAAATAAACGTGTTTGACATGGTTTTCGTTTCTTTTTTTTCTTCAGTTTTTAAAATGAGGCTGCTTTTTGAAAATTTCATTTAAGAGTTTTGAGTTTTGGTTTTTATTTTGAGATTACCACCAGCACCCGCCATTGCCGTCAGTGACCATCGTTGTAGGCCACTGCCACGCCCCATCGTCGTCGCCGGCCACTGCCACGTTGCAAACCACCACCAAAGAAAATTTTTAAATAAAAACTAGATAATCAAACATTCATTTGTTTTTTGTTTTAAAAAAAAATTAAATTGATTTTTGTTTTTATTTTTTTTGAAACAGAAAACTAAGATGTGATTTATTTAACTATTGTTATGGCTAGTTATGGTTACATGGTAGTTAGAATTATAACTTTTCTATAGTGACAATTAATGGTCGTGAACATTTTCAGTGACTTCAGTAAATAAATATCGTTAAGAATTGTCGTTGAAAGTCTTCGCAAGTCTTCACAAAATGTCATTAAATACATGTAGTAAACTATTAATTATTACTATTCTAGGATTGTAGTTATCTTCGGCCAAGGTAATAGCAAAAAGTTAATCCAAATTGTATATCAGTATTATTAATCCAAATTGTATTATGCAATAAATAATTTGCTTTATTATTTAGCATTTTGGAGTATTGGTGTCATAATTCTATAATTCACAAAGCTTTTAAATTTATTTGGCCCAGTAAGAGCATGAATATTGATAATTGTACGTAAGACCATAAGGTATGACATTGTTGCTGGTAAAAATATGATCAGTAACCCAAGTCTGAAACAATGACTAGCAAGACAGAAAACTAGTTACCGTCAGGTAGGGTTTCCTACGAAAAACACACCAGTACTTAAGTTACAGGCTAGAAACTCTGCAAAAGCTTTAAACACGGTTTGTGTGTGTATAATTCTCTCTACATACCTGCCCCCCCCCATATAAGCAATGTACGTTAAATTATAATAGAATTAGGAAAGACAGTTAGGCTTTGGGCTCGATCCTTAGGCTTCATGTTAGAATCCTTTAATAACTTTGGTTTATCCAGTAAACCGTAGTTATCCCAGTTTGAGTAAGAACGTCAGGTATCTTCTAATAATTGAGAGTTATATTTTAATTATATTAGACATAAAAGGGTATGTGAAGTTAATAAGTTTCTAAACTTTATGTTTTTGAGACTAGTGTATATTCATACACTATTAACCTTACGCCATGCGTTAATGTGTGTGTGTGTGTGTCTATTTTATAATTTTAATCCTTAGACAACTTGATTGTGAACTAGTTCATCTCGTCTTTCTATGAACGTGCATAGAGATGTCAAAGGGCCGGGCTTGGGCCGGCCCAGCCCAAGCCCATCGGGCCTGCTGTGGGGCCGGGCCGGGGCCGGGCCAGTGGGGCTGCCAACCGGGTCGGGCCTGCCGAAGGCAAACCTAGGCCCAGTCCAGGCCCTGGCCCTAGGCCCAATATCTAGGGCCGGGCTTGGGCCGGGCCCGGGCCCTTTTTTTTTTTTTTCTTGTTATTCAATTTTAAATTTCATCTCTAGGCAATATTCACAATTTAACGAACCTAATCTTTATCCTTTTATTTCATTATAAGTAATATACATATATATGTATGTATGTATATACATATTTATTTGTTAGCCATTATATTTTTTATTATATGTTAAACATTTTCATACTCTTCTTGGTGAGCTTTATTAATAAAATCTTAACACATAACAATGCTGTTGGGGGGGGGGGGGGGTAAAAGTGGAATTTTGAAAAAGGGGTGGAAGAAAGGGGGGAAAAGCAAAAAATTCAAACAAGTGGTGGGGCCAGACCCGGGCCAGAACCGGGCCGACTTCGGGCCGGGCCGGGCTTTTTTGCAGAAACTGAAGGCCTGGTCCAGGCCCAGGCCCCAAGCCCGCTTTGTGCTGGGCCGCTACTGTTCATGGATGGGGCCGGGCCAGCCCGGGCCAGCCCACGGGCCGCCCGGCCCGTTTGACAACTCTAAACGTGCACATAGATATGAGATAGCTGCATCAATGATTTTTTTTCTTGGAGACTTTATTGCCGTGAACACCTGCACACAGGAAGCAAATAGCGTCCTTAAGATATCGACTTTGTCATAACTCTTAAGGACCAACTATTTTTATATTCTTTTATTACTTTAAATTACATAATTTTATCTAGACTTGCATGCTGCTTTCTATTTAATTATAAACTATTACATTGTTAGATTTTATCACTCATTATTGCTCATATTTTTGTCTTTAAAATACAAATCAAAGCTTAAAATTTTCAACATTGATGACACACCCTTATGCTCTGGCTCGGGCTTCTCTCATCAGCCTTAATGTAACAGACACGCTTCTATTCAGCAGCTCGATCCGCAATGCATGTCGTAAGCCGACTATGAACATTTGAAGATCCATGCGTGCTTTTTAGCTTATTTTATGTTATGATTATAATCATAAAAGTAGAAAAGCAATAAGGGGGGGGGGGGGGGGAAGGTTGTCTATAAAAGCTACTTTCATGACTAGCTCCAATGATGTTCCGATTTAACTTTAAATAGTTCTTGGTACTCTCTTTTTGGCTAATGACGTTCTTGTGCACTACACGTAACTACAGCTTATGCATGCCAAAAAGTGAAGTGACATTACCAAACCGGTTTATTAAGTCTGTTTGGAACCAATTCTTTTATATTTGAATTTCAAATTCGGAATTAGATTTGAAATTCAATTCACTTTTTTTTGTTTGGAAGCGAAGGAAATTCAAATCACGGAATTCTTATTTTTGTGATTGGAAAACAAAGGAAATGGAAAGGTAATAAATTTTTGGACAATTATATCCTTAACTTATAATGAAAAATAAATTACGATAAATGGTTTTAAGTGTGCTAGTGCCACCATATGGGGGTGGTGGCGGCGGCGGTGGTAATGCTGGTGTTAGCAATAATGGTGGTGGTAGTGGTGGTGGTGGTGGTGATGGTTGTGGTAGCGGTGGTGATAAAATTGATGTGGCGATGGCGGTGCTGGTGGTACTGGTGGTGGTGGGGTTGGTGGTGGCGGTGGTAATGATAGCAATAATGGTGGCGGTGGTAACAGTAATGGTGGCGGTGGGGTCGTGCCAATAGTGGTGGCGGTGGTAGTGGCAATCGTGGTGGTGGTGGTGGTGGGGTGACAGTAGTGCTAGCGACGGTGATAGTGGTGATGGTGGTGACAGTAGTGGTGGCGGTGAAAGTGGTGGTAATAGTGGTGGCAGTGCTTGTAGCAGTAATGGCAGCAGCAGCGATGGTGTCAGTGGCAGCGGTGGTAATGGTGGCGATGGCAGTGGGGGCAACAGTAGCGATCCAAAAAAGAGTAAGATAGGAAAATAATTACTTTTAGTTCAAGTAAATTCAAATCTTATGAAATCCGACCATTTTCATCGGATTTCACACTATAAAAACAAATCCAGTCAAATTTCATGAAATCCAATTTCTTTTTTTAATGTTCCAAACAATAAAGTTTAAGTATTTGAAATGAAATCCCATCAATTTCATGGTTCCAAACATACTCAGTTGTTATATCACACCCTTCAATTTAACTAAGAATAGTTGTACCGACAGACTCTTTTTTTAAGGGTGAGCACGATTCGGTTGGTTCGGTTTGGAGGCTGAATACCAAACTGAACCAACCAACCTCGGTTTAAAAAAAAAACTGTGGTTGAACTATTCGGTTCTACGAGTTGAATGGATCGGTGTGGATAGTTTAATCGGTTTGGGCTAAACTCAATTTTGGGCAAGTCTAGGCCTAAAAATTAATAACTTATACATGGTAATAAG
>JAVXUP010004852.1:0-25371 GCA_033070095.1 Escallonia herrerae | reverse complement strand
GAGTTGCGGTTGGCATTAATGCCCAACCGCAACCCCTACATGCGGTTGGGAATTATTTGCCAAGTTGCATTTTTTTTAAAAAAAGGACACATATATATTATAATAATAATAAAAAGGACATTTAAAGGACATATATATATTATAATAATAATAAAAAGGACATGAAGGACAATGAGAAAACCCCAACCGCCACACTTAGTGGCGGTTGGTATCATTGCAAATTTTTTTTTTCTCCTAAAAATGAAAACTTAATTAGACAGTTTTTTACGAATTTATAAAAAATAGCTAGAGCTAGATCTTGCCAAATTGCAAAAAAAGACATAGTTATTTTTAAAAGATCTATATTAGGGAAAAATTTCAGATTTTTCCAAAAACTGGAAAGGGGTTAACTGAAATGGGAACCTATAACTTTGCAGTATAATTTAAAATATCAAGCTAGCGCGATTTCGTGCGAAACTTTTATGAGAACCCTAGGATGTTAGGAAGTTCTATTTTCCAGGACTTCGGGCCATTCCGAAGTCGTTAGCTAATTGTTTGGCCGAACGGGCTAATTTTTTTAGGTCTATTTCCCAAAAAATTGCACCGTTCGGCCAAAAAATTAGCTAACAATTTCAGAATGTCCCAAAATCCTGGAAAATGAAACTTCCCAATGTTCTAGGGTTCTCATAAAAGTTTCGCACGAAATCGCGCTAGCTTGATATTTTAAATTATACTGCAAAGTTACAAGGTTCCCGTTTCAGTTAACCCCTTTCAGTTTTTGTAAAAATCTGAAATTTTTCCCTGATATAGATCTTTTAAAAATAACTATAGTCTCTTTTTTGCAATTTGGCAAAATCTAGCTCTAGCTATTTTTTATAAATTCATTAAAAACTGTCTAATTAAGTTTTTCACATTTAACAACAAATAAATTTGCAATGATACCAACCGCCACTAAGTGTGGCGGTTGGGTTTTCTCCATTTTATTCTGTCCTTTTTATTATTATTATAATATCCTTTCATGTCCTTTTTATTATTATTATAGAATTTTTCATGAATTTATAAAAAATAGCTAGAGCTAGATTTTGCCAAAGTGCGAAACAGAGACCCTAGTTATTTTCAAAAGATCTGTATCAGGTAAAAATTTCAGATTTTTTCAAATACTGGAAAGGGGTTAACTGATACGCGCAACCTTGTAACTTTGCAGTGTAATTTAAAATATCAGGCCAGCGCGATTTCGCGCGAAACTTTTATGAGAACCCTAGGATGTTGGGAAGTTCCATTCCCAAGGAATTCGGGCCATTCCGAAGCCGTTAGCTAATTTTTTGGCCAAACGGGCTTTTAAGCGCTCGATCCGGACACCGGTTCGGGATTTTTAGGCGAAAAATCCGTAAAATACTTTTAGATCAAGAATGAACTCAGGAAGCTTTAAAATAGCTTTTTAAAGCACTTTTGAAATTTTCTCATGCCAGGGGGCATTTTGGTAATTTGCCACCCCGCGAGGGGTGTTTTGGTAATTTTACGGTGTAAGTTTTCAGTCCAGAAATGTAAGTAAAACATCTGAAAGGTTGTTTTGAAGCTGGTTTGATGGGCGTTAGGGTGACAATGAACCCCCGGGGGCATTTCGGTAATTTGCCGCTCATCGGGGGCTATTTTGCTAACTGAACCAGCTTGAAAAATTTCTCAAATGATTTTTAGTTATAGGATAGGGGTGTAAGACACCCGAAAAGTTATTTTGTTCCAGTTGTTCTGAGATGTTTGTTGGGGCGATGGCTGTCAGGGGGTGTTTTGCATACGTAGCGGGGCAAAGGGGTTAACTGATACGGGGATCCTTGTAACTTTGCAGTGTAATTTAAAATATCAAGCCAGCGCGATTTCGCGCGAAACTTTTATGAGAACCCTAGGGTGTTGGGAAGTTCCATTCCCAATGAATTCGGGCCATTCCGAAGCCGTTAGCTAATTTTTTGGCCGAACGGGCTTTTAAGCGCTCGATTCGGACACCGGTTCGGGATTTTTGGGCGAAAAGTCCGTAGAATACTTTTTAGATCAAGAATGAATTCGGGAACACTTTTGAGATTGTTCTGATGCCAGGGGCATTTTGGTAATTTGCCACCCCGCGAGGGGTGTTTTGCTAATTTTACGGTGTCAAGTTTTTCAGTCCAAAAATGTAAGTAAAACATCTGAAAGGTTATTTTGAAGGCTGGTTTGATGGGCGTTAGGGTGACAATGAACCCCCGGGGGCATTTCGGTAATTTGCCCGCAATGACGGGGGCTATTTTGCTAACTGAACCAGCTTGAAAAATTTCTCGAATGATTTTTAGTTATAGGATAGGGGTGTAAGACACCCGGAAAGTTATTTTGTTCCAGTTGTTCTGAGATGTTTGTTGGGGCAATGGCTGCCAGGGGGTGTTTTGCATACGTAGCGGGGTAATTTTTGTTAACGCATCCCCTTTAAAATCTTCGGAGGAAATATTTGGTATATAATTGATGTGATACATTTAAAAAGTAGTAAGCAAAGCGGTTTTGAGACTGCCGGTGGTGTAGCCGCCATATGGGGCGTTGGGGTGATAATGAACCCCCGGGGGAATTTCGGTAATTTGCCGCTCATCGGGGGCTATTTTGCTAATTTTACATTATACAAATTTGTGCTTAAAATAACTTTTAGTTCATGAAAGAGTGTGAGACACCTGAAAAGTTATTTTAAAGAGTGAATTCAGGAAGCTTAAAATCCCGTTTCAAAGCTTAAAATCTCGTTTCCGAAAAAAGTTGTAATTTTTTTTGTCACGTTTTTTCGCTCATTGCACCTCAGGCACGCTAGTTAGCCCATTTGTAAGAATTTCGGCGAAAAACAAGACACATTATTTTTTGGGTTTTCCTAGGAAGGGCCTATTCGGGCACACTTTAGGCCCCAATTGATAGCTTCCGAAAAAAGTTGTAATTTTTTTTGTCACTTTTTTTTCGCTCATTGCACCTCAGGCACGCTAGTTAGCCCATTTGTAAGAATTTCGGCAAAAAACGGGACACATTATTTTTTGGGTTTTCCTAGGAAGGGCCTATTCGGCCACACTTTAAGGCCCAATTGATAACTTCCGAAAAAAGTTACAATTTTTTTTGTCACTTTTTTTTCTCTCATTGCACCTCATGCACGCTAGTTAGCCCATTTATATGAATTTCGGCGAAAAGCGAGACGCGTAATTTTTTCGAATGCGTCATATGAAAGGTATATTCGCGCACATTTTAGCGCCAAATTCATAGCATGCGAAAAATTATGTACATTTCTTTTTGGTACAGTTTTTTGTAACATCACAGCAGCTAGTCACGCACGTCAGGATAATGGTAATGAAGGCGTCTAGCTTCATTCTTTTTCAGCTCCCAGGCTATCCTATACCTAAACGTCAAGGCATCCTTCCTACTCCACGAGGAGTGTTTGAGCACTTCCGAGCGAGCAATGTAGTCCATGTACTTGAGGACGTAAATCCCGCAATCGTGACCGTTATATTACTTTGGTCGGTCCTTTATCATCACGACCGTCCAAGGGTCCCCCTGTGGCCGTTCGCACGCTAGAAAGAGGACAGTAGTCTGCATCCAACAATAAAAACGAGAATCAAGCCTATGAAACAAGAACAATACGTGCCTCGCGACGTATTTGTTCCTCGTTTAGTACCCACTCTTCAAGGTGCCTTGTGCTTTGAATTGTTTCCAAAACACTCCTATCGACACCGTCAAATACGTGCCTCGCGACGTGGTCATCGTCATCGTATAGGATTGATGTATCATGAGGTCCACGGCTGAAATTCATACCTCTAAGAACAAAATATAATTATAAACCAACTTAGCGTCCATAATATTTACATTCCAAAACTATAACTGGATCTTTAACCTAGCTTACCAACACATTAGCAATAGTCATTATTTCAATGTATTAAAACAAATCCTCACTTCCCACCACTCCGAACGCTTAATTACGCTAGTTCCCACTGAATTTAGCGCCAACGTGGTTATATAGCAATATACCCCCCGATGGCCCCTACACCCCCAACACCTCAAAACCGCTTTAAAGTCAAGTTTTTAAATGGGTCACGTCAATTATATACCAAATATATCAGGAAAAAATTTAAAGGGGCAAAGTTACCAAAACACCCGCTACTTATGCAAAATACCCCCTGGCAGTCATCGCCGGTGCGTCACAAGGTTCAGAACATCCGGAACAAAATAAGTTTTCGGGTGTCTCACACCCTTTCCTGAACTAAAAGTTATTTTAAGGTATGAATTTTAAGCTGGATCCTTCCTAGCAAAATAGCCCCCGATGAGCGATAAATTACCGAAATGCCCCTGGGGGTTCACTATCACCCCAACGCCCCTGAACCAGCTTCAAAACAACATTTCAGGTGGTTTACTTACATTTCTGGACTAAAAAGTCGTTTGAAAAACTTGGCGCGGGAAAATTACCAAAACACCCCTCGCGGGGTGGCAAATTACCAAAATGCCCCTGGCATCAGGAAAAATATCAAATAGCCTTAAAATGCTATTTTACGCATCCTGAGTTAATTCTTGATCTAAAAAGTATTTTACGGATCTTTCGCGCAAAAATCGCGAACCGGTGTCCGGATCGAGCGCTTAAAGGCCCGTTCGGCCAAAAAAATAGCTAACGGCTTCGGAATGGCGCGAATTCCTGAGGAATGGAACTTCCCAACATCCTAGGGTTCTCATAAAAGTTTTGCACGAAATCGCGCTAGCTTGGTATTTTAAATTAGACTGCGAAGTTACACGGTTTCCCATATCAGCTAGCCCCTTTACAGTCTTTGGAAAAATCTGAAATTTTTACCTGATACAGATCTTTTGAAAATACCTAGGGTCTCTGTTTTGCACTTTGGCAAAATCACGCTCTAGATATTTTTTATAAATTCGTGAAAAAACTGTCTAATTAAGTTTTCACCTTTAGCGACAATTACGTTTCGTATTCACATTAAACACACATAGTCATAGTGTTAAACCCTAGGAATACACATAGTGTTGAAAATTATTTCCTCCAGTTGTGTTACAACGTTCAGTTACCAAAATACCCTCGCTGAGCGACAAATTATCGAAATGCCCCCGGGGATTCATTATCACCCCTACGCGCGTCAAATCAGCTTCAAAACAACATTTCAGTTTTGTAATTACATTTCTGGACTAAAAAGTCCGTCGAAAAACTTAGCACTGTAAAATTACCGAAATACCCCTCTCGGGGCGACGAATTACCGAAATGCCACCTGGCATCGAAAAATATCAAAAGTGCTTCGAAATGCTATTTTAGGCTCCCTGAATTCATTCTTGACCTAAAAAGTATTTTACGGAGGTTTCACCCAAAAATCTCGAACCGGTTTCGGATCAAGCGCTTAAAGGGCCGTTCGGTCAAAAAAATAGGTAACGGCTTCGGAATGGCCCGAATTCCTGGGGAATGGAACTTCCCAACATCCTAGGGTTCTCATAAAATTTTTGCGCGAAATCGCGCTAGCTTGATATTTTAAAATACACTGCAGAATTACAAGGTTCCCCGTATCAGTTAACCCCTTTCCAGTCTTTGGAAAAATCTGAAATTTTTACCTGAGACAGATCCTTTAAGAATAACTAGGGTCTCTTTTTTGCATTTTGCCAAAATCTAGCTCTAGCTATTTTTTATAAATTCGTGAAAAACTGTCTATATTTGGCGCCCTAAAAAATCGCTATTTTGGAATCTATAAATGTAATACGCTGATTTGTATAAACCTAACATTGAATTATAAGGAAATTCAAAATACTTACTTGTTGTGACTTGATGTATTTAAAGAAAAATCTACCGATCTTCTAGCGGTTATCCACCGATCTTCTAGCGACAAATTTTTTGGTTTGTATTGTTGTGGAGATTATGTAGGTGAGATATGAAGTACGAAGGAAGTTGGTAAAGATGATAGAGTGCAGAAGAAGGGTTCAGGGGAGGGGATTATAAAGAGAGAAAAGTGAGGAAGAGAGAAGAAAAAAGACAGAAAAAAGTGAGGAAGAGAGAAGAAAAAAGACAGAAAAAAAACCCGTGATTGAGCGGTCAAAGGCTGCGGCAAAAAAAAAAATTTGGCAGAAGGACAACACGTGGGGCATCATGGGGGAGGGGGGCATCACCCGGGGGCGCCACGTGGCAGGGCCATCACCCCCAACCGCGGGTTGTTTATGCGGTTGGGCCACGTGGCAAGGGGAGGGGCCGCCACGTGCCCAACCGCGGGTTGTATAAGCGGTTGGGCCACGTGGCAGGGTGGGGGGACGCCACGTGGCAGGGGCCATCGCCCCAACCGCGTATACAACCCGCGGTTGGGGCACGTGGCATGGGTGGGGGACGCCACGTGGTAGGGGCCATCGCCCCAACCGCGTATACAACCCGCGGTTGGGGCACGTGGCATGGGTGGGGGACGCCACGTGGCAGGGTCCATGCCCCAACCGCGGGTTGTATACGCGGTTGGGCCACGTGGCAAGGGTGGGGGACGCCACGTGGCAGGGCCCATGGGGTTGGGCCACGTGGCAGGGGTGGGGGACGCCACGTGGCAGGCCAACCGCTGCTTCTTCATGCGGTTGGTGTCCTTTTTCTCCTTTTCTCCATTTTCTCGCCATTTTCTCGCCATTTTCTCATGCCTTTTTTCCATCATTAATGCAGTGTCAGGACAATTTTTCCCAACCGCTGCTCTTACCCGCGGTTCGGTGGAGAAATTGTTATTTCTCCACCGGTGGGTGTGGATCGGCCCCCTTTATCTTGTTCCATTTACAACATCATCAGGCAAAAAATAATAATAATAACAGTGATGAATTTAAGGTTCTCCAAAAAGTAATAAGATCTCAATTGTTTGTGCACACAAAACAAACAAAATTGTACTTGTTAGTCGATGTGTGCAATATATCTCTCCTCACGTCTAAATAATGGCGGCCACAGCTAAGAAGATCCTTGGCACCACGTACGTCTGACGGTCACAACATCTTCAGCAGCTCTGCAATATAAGAAGGGAACAATGAGTACTGAACATGCAAAGCAAATCAGTTAAGTAGGGAAGCTTGAAGTACTAAGTTCAGAAGTTACCACCTCTTGATGGCATCCATGGAAGATTACTGTGCATAGAGACAGAGGTCTAACTCTTAGAAAAGTCTTATTTATCTCCATTTTTTTGGCCCTTTTTTGAACTTGAAATTAAAAGCCATTGGGTGTAGGCTGTAATTAGCTTAATTTTAAGGTTTTTCTCAACGGGTTGACCATACATTTTGCTTGTTATTGTACTTTTTAACTGTCTTCTATTCGAGATAGCACTTCGCTAACATTCTAATGATACAATATGGCAAAAGGACAACCTCCCTATAGCGATAATTAATGACAACACATATAGTTAACGATATTTTATTAGAAATGCTAAAAAAGAGTGCGGCTAAAATGGATGTCTGAAAATGCCAGCTTATAGTACTTTAAAAAAACATTACTTGTCGCTATTAGGGGTTTGTAGCCTCTTGCTACAATTCTAGTTGATGTCAAACTTTACCCGCAAAGAAAGATGATTCGGAATCGCGTCGTGTTGATTTTTTATAGGACGTAAATTGAGAGAGTAAAATTAAACCCCTGTTTAGAGACACATAACCATGGTTATTATTTGATTTTTTATGACACTAAATTATTTTTGTGCTTGTGTCTTCTGGTAGGGTTCGATGCTCTTTGTTTTGGGCTGCATTTGGCACTCTCAGTCGAATAGCACAAAATATGACATGAGGTATTACATATGAAGCTAAATAAGGCTGGAAAAGGTGCAAATCATGTTGACGTTTGAACCAAACCAGGCGCAGGATGAGAAGTTGTTCATCCTACTTTGTGTTTGTAACCAAAACGGATAACCGCTCGCAGCCATCACTTCTCTATTAATAACAAATCCCGCAACCGTGCAATTTAGAGTTGCATCGCCCCACTCTTAGCCTTGAGGTGTCAGGAGCTAATTATGGTTTTGGTTCTATCCGAGCTTTTAGCTTCACGTCTAATTTATCAACTTGATTGGAGGCATTTACACGCTATGTAGGAATTAATTAATTTAACAGAAGTTGATGGCATTCTCTACTGAGGAGGGAACAAAATGTTTACTGATAGAAAATCCAGATGCATTTACAAAGCTGATCAAATCAAAGAGATGAGAGAAGCTCCGGGAGAGGGCTACCCCTCGTGTACCTCCAAACAGCACAAAATTTCTGTACTAGCCAAAGATCTGGGTGTTTAAGGTGGGCGGACCCCCAAGAGATTGTTTTCTTTTTCCTCTTGTCAAAATGTTACTTTGGATCTTTTTTTCTTTTTCTTTTTTGGCTTTCTGGTTAAGCTCTGGCGAACCAAAAATAGGAAAGAAACTGATCCAAATTCAAACGAGGATGACCATTCTTGCTCAGTAATGCATCATATGGCACTTGCGGAAACATAACCAATTACCATGATAATAATATTATACAAAAGAATAATGTCACCGCATTGTAGTTAAACTTGCATTAATTAAACGCACAAAAAATCTTCTAAGGATGCAAGCTTATGCTCCTGACAATCAAACACATTGTTATAGCGGAGGATAGAAATAAGAAGATAAGGAAAACCCAAGGAAAAGAAGGCCCCCGATTGTTGCGACGGTGCTCTGCGATATCTTGGAGGCTAGCATACTCCCCCCGATCACTGCCACTGATGTGCAGATGGTATGACCAAGAGTAGCCCCTAGGGCAACTCCAACGGCATTTTTGTGCGTAGCAAGCTGCAGATTATCAAAGTGAAATCATCATTACTAAAAAATAAGTAGTAACAAATCAATCGATCATTTACAATTGTTTAAATGCCTAGTTTCTACACTGAAGGTGGACAATTTTGCCAAGTCTCATGTACACTGAAGAATGGGGTTGGGGAGGTAGGACCGGGGGGCACCCCACTTGTTCTACGATTAGAACAGGTTATACACACATCCTGAGCCATCTACCAAAAGATAGGGAAGAGGAAATGGAACAGGTTGCAATAACATAATTTTGCTCAACTCCAATGCGCAATCGAGGTGATTTTGGCAAGTGTGATATCTAACATACATGAGCTAGATATTCTCAAGGGTGACCATCATTTGAGGCTGGAAGAACTTTGCAGACGTGCGGAGTTGAAAGCAGAGGTCATTTGTAGTTTGTTTCTGAGAAAACAAGGAGAAAAAAATCTAGAACCACATTCTTTCACAAAAAGGCAAGGGCTCGAAAGAGATGGAATCCAACTGGAAAGATTATAGTGGATAGGATGGAGCACACTATGAAGAGGGAAGTCATGAGAGCAATTATGGAGTTTTAGGAGAGGCTTTCAAGAAAAATCCCCGAGTAGAAGTTCTGGCGGGTTGTGTTTTAATGTTCTGAATCAGGAGGAAAAACGATGAAAAGTAAAAAAGCACTTTGAATGCCACGTTCATCTCTTTAATTCCAAAAGAAGCTGTCACAGAAATTAGAGAGTTCCCGACTATTAGTTTTACGTGCAGGAGCTTTCTTGCAAGCATGGTTCAAAGACTCGGGCAGTAAAGTTCTCAGTTTGGAAACACTACCGGTTGCGGCCGACTCGGTATCGGTAGGAGTATTATGCAACTTTAGCTAGTTCTAGGCTCCAAAAAATTCTGATGTTCATGAAGATTTTCTAAATAATGTGAATACAAAGATGAGTCCATTAGATTAACAAGATAACAGTAAACAGCAGACATGGCACGTCTTGATGATAATTCAGACCGCTGGCGAGCTAATTTACACCCAATATTACGTCACAGCTCAAATAATAGGTGTCCAATACATTGACACAGTCAAAAGTTAAAATTAACATCATTTAAGAAGTTATGCAACTCATATTAAGATCATGGTCACACTAAGTATTTCACATTTTCAAAGGTACAAAAAGCAACGCATCAAAGAATTTCAGTCCAACTATTAATGTAAAAACTCGACTAAAAGCTCAACTAACCATAGTTTTGAGATAGATAAGGTTTAACATGGTGCTAGTACGTAGCGAATGCTGTACTAACGTTCATGTATCTTGCTTAGAACATATAATAATGATACTAAATGTCCATGCATTGGTGTGGTAAGCAAAAAATAAGTGTAAAAGAAGACCCATTTTAACAACAATCCCATGCTCCAGATTTTATAAATTTTTGTGAGACATAACACGCCAACATGAAAGGAAAAAGAAAAAGACAAAAAAGATAAGATAAGATAAGATAGTAAAAAAATAAATAAACCTTATATTAGTCTTAGTATTTAAAACAGCACAAGAACAAATAAACGCAGAGTGAAACAGAGAGCTAAGAGAAGAAGTGTCGTCAGAGACTACCACCTTAGCAGAAGGGAGACCGCCGGAAGGAACATCGCCAAAAGGAAGTCATCTTGCTGAAGTTGTTGGAGCAGATCATAATCGGAGTGAAGATTCAGCCGTATAGGCAATTGGGGGACTTTCAAATTGGTTGAAGATTTTGGAGATTTCAGAAAGGTATGAAATTCATCTTACCGGCGTTATTGCGGCCGAGACTCGCCCGATGTCTTGTCTTTTAGCCTGTTACCCTAATTTCTTGGTGAGATAGACAAGACTTGAGCAAGATCTCGCCAAGATGTCTCTTTCGCTATGGCATCAACTCGGGGCTCAGATTCGGTCGGTGGTTTCAGAGGCCGAATCAAGTCGCCGATTTTTACGCATATTGCCCGACTTTTGAACCATGCTTGCAAGTTATAGTTGTTATCTGGTATAATAGCAGGGTGTTGTAATGGTTTTACTGGCTCCTAATATATCTAAAAGTGCTCTTCCTTGCCATTGCTATATAATAGCAACGTGGATATTTTTGTCACGGAAAACACATTAGCAGCTCTCTTTTGGACAGCACCCCTGCTATTACAGCAGGGGATCCGTATCCATTGTACCAACATCTCAAAAGGTCTTTGGAGGCCTGATAGCCAACAAATGGGTAAATTTAAATGGTGTAAATTGGCTGTGGAAAAAGTGGGTGGTCAGGTTGGTTGAAATTTCTTGCTTTATTGATTTTGTGGAGAAATGGAGGGTCTGGATGATGTTTAGTATTTCGACAGCAAAGTCTTCACTTTTCAATGATGGTAAATGACACTCCAGATAGATTCTTTTTGAGACAGGGAGCCTGTCCCTTAACGAGAAGGTTGTTGGCTCGGGCAATCTAGAGGCTTCAAGGTAGGTCAATCAATGGATGGAGGCTTAGAGATGGCGCATTTGCTAGTTGCAGATTACATGATCTTGTATTCTGATACAGATGGGAACCAGCTGAGATACATCAAACTGGGGGTGGAAAGTGTATGATCCGGTTGATTGAAATTTCTTGCTTTATGGTTTTGTGGAGAACTGGAGGGATTGGATCACATTTAGCATTTCCAGAGCAAAGTTCTCACTAATGGTTAACGAGCACTCCAGGCAGTTCTTTTTGAGACATGGATCCTGTCTCTTAATGAGTAGGCTGTTGGATCAGGCTTGTTTAGAGGCTTCACGACAGGTCAATCCAGGGATAGTAACACAATCTTGTATTGTGATACCGATGAGGAACAGCAGAGACACATCCGCATGGTGCTTCTTTTTTTCCCAGGCTTGCTCCAATTTAAGATTAATGTCTGCAAAGAGTAAGGTGAGTTCGTAATGCGCCTAATATTTCCTTCCTTGCTGATTCTTATGTGGGTGGAGTGTGTTAGGTCTCCTGCTAGGTGCTTCTTTGAAGAATGTGATGTGCTGGAACTTGGTGGTGGAGCGATTTCAGAAAAGGTAGGCAGGGTAGAAGAGAGTAGCTCCCAAAAGAGGGCGATTTGCTTTCCCCATATATTTTATGTCACTTAACAGTGATGCCTATTTCCTTGGCTAAGAGATTGGAACAGCAGCAGAGCTTCTTCTGGGAAGACTCGCGGAAGAAAGCATATCATTTGGGGGCAGGGGTCATGTGAAATAGGATTGATCACAGGTGTGGGGATGTTGAATTTTATATTGGTCCTGTCCCATTGCTCTTCAGTATAGCAAGCAATAAGGATGTCATGATGGCAGAGATTTTGTCCTCTCCAGCTGGTTCTGTTTGGAATCTGGTGTTTAGAAGAAACTTTCAGTTCCAGGAAACATAGCATGTGTTGGCATTGATGGCCACGTAGTATTATGCAGAGGTGTGCGGTGGGAGGGAAAATAGGGTGGTATGGAGGGACAATTCCAGGCGCTGCTTTTCTGTAAGTTTTATTACTAAGCTCCATTGGTTTGTAATTGTGATCCCTTCCCTTGGAAAACCATTGGAAAGGCAGGCTACTATAAAAGTATGCTTTTATACTTGGGAAGTAGCCACAAACGTGGTCCTATCCGCTGATGACTTGAGGAGGAAAGAGGAGGAAAATTTACGTCAACTATGTTACATGTCTAAACAGGATGAGAAATAGGTGGACGTCGTCTTACTTCGTTGTCGGGTGGTGAAAGAGGGGTGAAGCTTGATGCTTTTCCTTTTGGGCCATCGCTGGTGTGATGCTGCATATGGCTATTAATGTTTTGAGGTGTTGGTCACTTCTTAAACATAGAGGAGAAGAGAAGGGAAGGTTTGGGGTTTGATCTCCCCAGTCATGTTTGTGTTTATGAATGGGAACATAAAGGTAGGGTGCTAAATCATCATTTTCCAAGGCTTAAGGTCCTTTCGTCTTCTGTTTTCGTTGGTCAGAGGGGGAAGTTTTTCGACTCCTTCGCATAGCAACCATTCTTAGACCCACAACAGGAGGGTGCACCTGGCCCCCAATTTAATTAACAGAAAAAGTAGATGATGATTAGACATGATCCAGCCAACTCAGATTAATAACATATTCGAATTAAGACAAAGCTGAGTCCAGATTCTATGACCCTACGAGGATGGTGTCTTCACAAACCTGAGCCCTATTTACTAGTTCTCTAACTACTTGGTGATCCAGCTGACGGAGATCATCTCATGCATGAATCACTAAATATATGTAATCTCAGGAAAAAATTTCACATCCAAGCATAGCCGTGTGATAAAATAGGCCGAAATTCAGTTTCAGTGACAGAATAACAACCATATAACCACTAAATCGTTTTTATTTGTAGCCCTCTACATATTCTACTGCAAGCATTGGTATCATCTCAGTGATAAACTCGTTAAGAGTCCAACTCAACTTAAATAATATTCATTGCCGTTGACATATTCAAACTCTTTGCTAGAATTGTGATATGAAGGCAACAATTATGACAAAAAGCAAGAACGATATGATCACGTGTGAATTCGTGCTTTTCCAAGACTTGGTCCTAAGCGAATATATACGGGTCAAAGATCTTTTCAGAGAAGGAAAAACTTACAGCAATTGTCGCTATCTGGCTACGATCCCCCCACTCTGCTAAAAATGTTAGAATAAACGACTGCATAAAAATTGACACAGAAATGAGTCATAAATAGTTTACAGAGGTCCCTCAGCACAACAGCAACAGTTCACATTATTTTCAACAGATGTACCAAACCAGATGCATATTAACAGTGGTTCCTTATGTTTCATTTTTTTTAGTCGTTTACATGTATGAATGATGTTCCTAATTAATAGCTAAAGAAAGCATAAGAATCACAGAAAGAAGTTATCAACAATCTAAATAATGTCTATGATTGTCCCTCACGATGGATCAAAGTTCAATTTTTTATTACAAGCACAGGCTAACTAGGGATGCGGCTTCCCGGTGACATTCTAACCAAGTACAAAGACCTCATTCATGAAGTAAAATGAATCACTCAATTAGAAAAGCGCAAAGGTTGTATTTCATGGGAATACCTGAGAACATGATCAGGGTGCTTGGATGCAAATAACAGGAAACTGGAAGATATGAGACATAAACTAATCATATCAATTTAATGCAATAATCTGTCATATGTCCTATACGAGTATCTCCAGTGCATCAGCAACAGTTCATACTATCATTTATGGATGTATTTGTGATAGACTAAGAAGCACGGGTACGGGTGCGGGTGCAGATACGACACGGGTGGGGATACGCGGATACGGCATTTTTGAAAATTTTAGGATACGGGTGCGGCGGGGATACGGCAAATATTATATATATATATATACATATATATATATATATATATATGATATATAAACATTTTTACTATGCACAACTAGCATTTAATTTCTAAATCAAATACAATACCATTCAAAGGTAGTTCAATACCATCAAACCTTAAACACAAAAAAAAAAGTCACAATGGTCCAAGTAAAAAAATACAGTCACAGCAAAATTAAAAAAAAAATTATTTGAGAAGTGAGACTATAATTACACAAAAACATTCCACATTGTTCAAGTCTCAGCAGAAACCAAGAACAAAAAAATATTGAAGACAGAGAGGAAGTCGGAGACATTAAACATACCGTTGAAGCAAAGCTGCCGGAGGTGAGTAGGGTGGTCGCGAGTGGTCCCCGGAGGTCGAGGGAGGTTTTCGGTGGTCACAGCTATTCGGTGGTGTCGTGGGTGGTCGCGGCTGTTCGGTGGTGTCGTGGGTGGTCGCGACTGTTCGGTGGGTGTCGTGGGAGATCGCCGGTGTCGAGGGAGGTCGCCAGTGTGTCGAGGGAGGTCGCCAGTGTGTCGAGGGAGGTCGCTGGTGTGTCGAGGGATGTCGCGGCTGCTGCGATCTCTCTTCTCTCTATCAGACGAGACTCGTGTGCCCTAATTTGGTAAGTATCGTTGATTTTATGTTTTCACCCCCAAAAAAATTAAGTTTTGTGTATCAACCCCTGAAATTATCTTCTGGATATTATGTTTTCAACCCCCTAAGTGTCGGATCCGCACCCGAACCGTATCCGAGCCGCACCCGAATTTCTGTAAATGAAAAAATAAATGGAAATTAACGGGTGCGCACCCGAGGCGCAACCGTGTCTGATGCGCACCCGACCCCGATACTCCTTCCCTTTTGAAGCACCCATGCTTCATAGGTGATAGATAAGTATCAAAGCATAGAAAAGCAAACTGCTGTTTTGTTAATGTACTTTTACGCATCAATATTAAGAGTATTCCAGATTCAAATAACTCGAATGCTCTAACCGTAAGCAACTATGTTGCTCCACTGTGACCAGGAGGTCTTCAAAAGAAAGTCTCTCCAAAATAGAGCACGTGAGGCTGTAAATCTACCCTCTCCAGACCCCGTAATGGTTGGAGCCTTGAGCACTATAACCACTCTTTATTTACAAACTCAAAATGCTCTCAATCATCTAAATGATGCCTTCAACTAATTTCTTCAATTACAAAAGTCGAGCTCAGGCTACGAGCGAGACAACATGTTGACTTAATACAGCTACAGCTGCTAATTGGCATCACTTAAAACAATATGTTTAAAAGAACATTTCATACATGACTAGTCTAAAAAGCCCCAAATTATTGTGATTTATAGGGTTTTCCAGAATTTTTAGGGTTTTTGGATGCAACTAATGGAAGAACCTTATTTCCATGCAACAAAACAAAACATACCTCCAAAAATATTGGTGTACAAAATCTAGAAAAGAAACGACGGACTGTTGTTTTCCCTTGTCCAGCTTCAAGTTTCTCTTCTACCTGAATGAAAGAAAGAAATGATTAAGAAATGTCCACTTGACAATAAATTTCAAAGAAAGGGCAACAGATTGTCATCCCATCCGTTTGTTAATGAAAAACTTCCTTTTTTTTCCTCGGAACACAATGAAACACTTCCGAGTCACTATGAGCACTGGGCTGGGTTTACTACTTTCACATCAGAGACAAGATGAAGTAATACTTAAGACAGATAACTAAAAAAAGTCCACATCTGATCTTTCAGCCAAAAAAAAAAGATAGCTGGGATATCTATGAAAGATTACATGCTTGCTCTCTCTTCCCCTCCCCTCTCCCTCCCCTCCTGTCACCCTTTTTCATTTTATCAGCCACTGCCATTAAGAAACTTTTTCCCTTTACATAATCACTTCTGAAAAGGAGAGGAAAATTATTTCTTACTTTTACTCTTAATTACCCAGAAAAGGATACCCAACTGAACCGCAGAAAATCCTACATCTCATACTCCACATCCAAACAAGAATTCTATACAACAGTACTGCAATCACAAGCATACAAGTAGCAATTGAAAAATCCAAGAGCCAGACCTAATTTCCTCAAAACATGATACTGGCATCCAAAAGTTAAGCCATTCCTATAGTGTTCCCTCCCCCTCCACCCCCCCTCCACCCCCCCCCCCCCCCCCCGCAAAAAAAAAATCATAAAACCTCTGCACTAATCTGCTTGACACCATAATATGACCATATGACCACTTGCATAGATAGTATTCAGCAATTTTGCGGTCTTTGAAAACCTTTGTGCTAAATTTCAAAAAAAAAAAAAGAGTTGGAGCAAGAGCAACCATTATTATGCATAAGATTGAGTGCAACATGGAGCGCAAGCATAAATTTGTACCATTAACATAATTAGAGAGACACTAAAGTCACACCTTATGTTTACCCACGCCTCAATTGTTGCTAGAAAGTGCAAAACAAGGTGTGGATAAGCATAAAAAGGGAGTAAATTTACCAAGGTGTAAATAAGCGCAAACGGGTGTGAAGTTAGCATTTCCTATGTTTTGTGTAGTCCTAAAAAAATTGACTGTATATGTCGTGTAGCATATCCTTAGAAGCAAGAAACTCACTTCTGAGGTCCCAAGTAAGGAGCTCCATGTGATCGCCTCCCAAGCTAATGTGGGAACTCGATATTGTCAGCCGGACAGAGATGCATGAAACAACTGAGTACTCTCTCTCTCTCTCTCCTCTTCTCCTCCCCCCCCCCCCCCCAATCCCCTCCCTCCCTTCCTCCAACTCCAATTCAATTTTGGCCCCATGTCTAGCCCTATTAGATTGGAGATGTGCCGCCTAGAAATGTCTCGAGAAGTCAACAGCAGCAGCGGAACTACTTTTCCCCTTTGTTATTCCCAAAAGGCAAGTAGCTGGTAGCCACTTAATATGACGAGTACAAAGTAGCAATCCACTATCGCTTATGGCATTTTCAAGGAAAAAAGTGTGTACACAGTAACTAAGTGTAAAGATATATTAAACAAATTGTAAAATACTCTTTAAGCATTTATTTAATCAAGACGCTCCAAATCTTAGATTCTTCCAGGTGCTTACGCTCCCCCACCCACGCTTCGTGCATAAGCATAGCTATTAAAAATCTTAGAATCCACGATTCGATTGGATCGAAGTTGGTAAATGGGTGAATAGTCAGTGAATCGACAAATTGTATTGCTAATCGTACAAGTCATACCTTCGCTGAAAATGTCATTTTCCTTTTCTTTTCCTACTTTCACCATTAATTAACGAAATTAACCACTAAAAAGCCCTTTTAGGTTGTTATAAAGTAAATTGCATGCCCCTTCTCTCCTCTTCACACCCTCTCCCTATACCAAGACTTGTTTGATTTGGTTGCCTATAGGTATTTAACAATTTGCACATATTTACGAGGGCACACTAACATTTTGGATAGTTGCTATTAACTTAACTTGAGCTGGTTGAGAAATTTTTCTTTTTCCCCTACACTTAGATTTTAGCAATAATATTTGGAAAACTTCTTGCGTTTCCCAATGTGTAAGTTTGTAGTTCCTTTTGAGTGGAAAGAATCTAGGTATTTGTTGCGTTAATTCTATTCGTCGTTATAGAATTATCAGTTCGTAGTAGAGAGGCTTGTTGACATGTTTGGTTAACCATGCCATTCTACTCTTTTCTTTTTTATTTTTTCCTGCGATATGCTGTTTTACCAATATGAGTTGGTTTCTAAAAGTGTATGTAATAGGCACTATCTTCTAATAACTTAAACAAAATCTTTCCAATTTTTGATTCGTCTTATAATCCTCAAATCTCCCGATTATCGATCCAATCTCACAACTATGAATACAAGTAAGAAGTCAAAAACAACATGCTGAAGGGTCTTCAGTTGAGGGCTTTGCAAGAACTTCAAGGTATGGTCATCAAATCTGGTCATTGCAATGCTTTCTCATTAATTCACAACCAGCCCGATGTGCAGCGAGGCGCATTGCGCTTTACCGCAGTAAAGCCACGCGTTCTTCCCCTACTGACCAGATCAGTATGAGGATATGGCTGATTATATACCCTATTCAAGCTGAAAGTGCAAACCGCGCATGTATTGGAGACTTTGGAATTAGTGGCACTACAAATTTGATGCTTTCCCAAAAAGTTATATGCAACTATAAGGTGGTTGAAAACAGTGTGATGATATTTAAAGCTAGATATTAGCAAATTCAAGCGGTAAAGCTCATTATTTTATGTCATGGTACAAGCCTAAAATGTATAATTACCAATCTGACTGGTAAAAAGCCTCCCTGCCCCCCTCTCTGCGCAAGTACAAAACAACAACTGGATTGTATTGGCCGGTAACGTCGTTAGTAAGTCGAGATATGTATGGTGTATTAAAGTGTTAGTTCCACAAATCGCATATTTTGTATCATTATATACGAGTCGTTATCTCGGGCTTTTAGCAAATAGTATCTAAACATACAATCAGGGGACCATGAAACAGAATAGAGGTGGGTGCTCAAGACTGGTTGTATTCTTTGTACAATCACTTATGTGCACTACTCTACAATTCCATAGTTCAATAAGATCAAATAATGTAAGATATTATTCTGAGAGGTAATATCTCATAGTTTTAATCTGCAACAAGTAAAATTTACATGCTTAAACAAATAGGGACATCCCCGTATTTGCTTAATAGTGTGCACAAATTATTGGCTAAAAGATTATTATTATATATGAAAAAATTGAAGAAAGTAAAGAAGTACATTAGTTTGCTATCTACTGCTGGTCGTCTATTTATCGCGTATCTTAGTGATGCCTTACCATAAGATGCACATGGTTATTTACTTGTCGATTTAGATATGCATCCTAGTTCATATGCTTTATACCTCTAACCTATCGTAAAATATGTATCGTGTATCCTATGATACTAACAATATGGCCTGTAATTCCATTTTTAAGCTTTGCCGCTAACTACATAAGATATCGTTAACCATTCACAAGGTACCGGCTGACGCGATGCAATGCTTGTTGGAAGCTTAGAAGGAGCAAGACCCCCATGAAATCTGAAGACTATCTTTGGAAGCGACTTTATATTGCTCCGCTCCTACCAATCTATCTTGTGTTTCCACCAGGATAGGTCCTTTTTTGTGGCCTAGTTTTTGGAGGGACTGTGCACCGCCTAAGGTGGCTTTCTTTGTTTGGCCGAAGTGGGTAATGCGATTCAAACCGCGGAAAATCTGGAGGACAGATTCCCATCAGTTGGTATGTGGTTTGCAAGAACTTCGTAGAGTCAGCCCATTTGTTACTCCATCATGAGGTGGAGGGAAGTTTGTGTGGCATTCTCTAGAGTTGTTGACTAGGCGCAAGGCTCGAGGGGAAAGAGGCTGCCCAAGAGGTCAAGGAGGTGATGGACATTGACACCCTTGTGCCTCATGTAGTCCATTTGGAAGTAAGGAACAAAAGTATATTTCATGAAGATGAGAGATGTCTTTATTTGGCCTTGTGCTTTCTTTTTAAGCTTACTGTTTTTTGGATTAAGATGTCTGGTGCTCGACTATGGCTAAAGTAAATTCTGTTGATGAGCTTTATCTAGGAGCTCAAGCCGCAGGTAGGTGACCCAAAATAACCCCACGGGTAAGGATCATTCTTGGGGGGTCTTTTCAGTTGCGTTGCTTTACGTGGATCATGTAATCGATACTTTCAGTGTAGTTTATAGGAAAAATTAATACATGCGGATTAAATTTGTTATTGACAAGACCACCAACTCAGACCAACAACAGAACAATTAGCATAGTTGGACAAACAGTCACACTACCAGATCCAACAGTATTCACATAGAAGACATATAACTCTATCTCACATAAAGAAACCTGTTGCAGCTAGTTGCATCCAAAAACCAAGAATAACTACAATCTAATACATCGGACAATAGAAGACCGAAGACACATGAGACCCAGAAACTTTAAAGCTTAACATGAAAGTGAACTAAGCAAGAAAAACATACTTCCTCCATCTCTTTTTTCTGGGATGCTTTTGAATCCGATCTCCATGCAATATATAGCAACCGCAGACCAAAGAAGGCATACAGAACTGCATTAGAAAAATGAAACTTTTACCAACTAAGGAGACCCAAATGGTAACCAACCCAAAGTCTCAATGAATTTTGACTTGAGGAAGCATATACTTTAATTTACTATTATGAAATGACCATGATGTGAAACCAATAATGCAGAGTATATGGCGTTCAAAGTGGGCACAAATGCTCTTTCAGCAAGTATGAAGCTCTAAATATAATGACCACTTAAACTGACAAACTAAACAAGATTGACAAGTTTCCGAACATATCTCTCGCAAACCTGGGATGTGGTTTGGGAGCCTGACCTGTCACTAACATCAAACACACAGTGGGCAGAGGCAGATCTGCACTTCACTGTGCCTCTTGTTCCAGGTGAACTCTCTCCCCTCCCTCTAAATTTCAGTTCAATGAATCCTTCTCTTTTACTATCAGTGTCTCTGATCTTCATTCGAAATAAAGCATGGGAGGTTATTTGAGGCTTTGAACAAAGCATAAAAGAAGAGCAGCTTTGAAGTTTCAGAATTAGCAACACAAGAAGAAGGAAGAAGGATATGGATGATGTTTTTTTCCTTTATTTCTCACTCTCATTCTCGCTTCAGATATTTCTACTTCTCATTTAAATTCAGACACTCAACCATTGCCCACTGTTACCATGTATAGCGACCAGAGCTATATGGCTTTTTTAAGTAAGCTAAAGTTATGAAATGACCATGATGTAAAACCATCTAATGCCAAAACATATACTGCTCAAAGTAGGCACAAATGCTCAAGCTTGTACAAAGCTGCAAATGCAATTCTTTCGTGATAACTTACTAAACGAGATTGACCAATTGAGAAACAGAAAGCATGTACCAAGTGACTGGTAGCATCAAAATCTAAGACATGCCTGTAGCTGCACTGTTTGTGTGCTTCCGCGATATCAAATTTGGCACAATTCTACCAAGTCCAGTTGAAAGTATCTGATTCAAATGTTTATCAAATTTAAGGCTCCATAATAATCAACCTAAGAAGAAAACCATACGGTAATGCTTCGTAATTCATGAAACCATAGTACACGCAACAGAAGCACAAAACAGAAGCCGCAAATACCAAGGAGTTAAAAGTGCAGAGCGTGGCTAGCATACCGTCATAACAAACAGCGCACTAAGTGCACCTGATAACACAATTGACTTGGGATGACGCATCGCCATAAGAGCAGCAATAATAAAAGTCTCATCTCCGATCTAGCAGGAAAGCCATCAGTTGAAAAGGATTAACTAAAGCCCGGACTGGAAAAGGGCACCACCAAAAACAAAGCCTTAGGTCGACTGATCTATAGTGAAAGGATCAACATATACATGGCAAAAATAATGGCATTCAAAGGCAGTAAAAGTTCACGCATATGATTCGTAAAAATAACCTTTGGTGGTGCCCACTATAAAGGGGATATATAACACCACGCTGCACATACCTCACTAACAAGAATCATCGACAAACTTGCAAAGAATGCATCAAAAATTCCAAGACCAGCATCCAGACTTAGATCAAGAACAACAGAATTCTGATCATTCTTGTTAAATCTTTCCACCACAATCTGTCAAAAAAGATTAACTTGTAGCCAAATGATTACAAAAATGCTAAATCAAGAATTTCCAGATACCGTGGTAGCTCAATAGAAGAAAAATTTTAACATGATCTGTCAAAAGAAGGGTAAAATATGATCTATGAGTAGCAACTTTGCATGTCTATTTCTCAAGTTAAAGCGCTCTTATGACTACACTTCTACATAAGTCTTAGTTAACAAAACAAATGTAAGCCTAGGGGAGTTTATATGCTGCCTCATCCACTATTTGCAATACAAATCTCTTGTCGAAGTCTTCCGCAGCTCATGTAATTACACACCATCATCAAGTCAAAAACAAGCACGCCGAAAATTGAGGTGTTAATATAACCATGTCTTGGTTAATATTTCACGAGATCCTTACAAGGTATACCGTATTGTCATCTTATTTTGGAACCTAAACGCCAGAATGGGTGGTTCAAGAAAACTTCCTACCCTCATTTTCCTTCTCAACATACTTGACACCAAATGGCGTAGTTTGCATAGCCAAACCCCGTAAAGCTAAGTGCGTTAGAGTTGAAAAGAAGATTAGTTTTCTGTAGTGTGACTGATTGAGCTTAAACTTTTAGGTTTCCTCCTTATTATGATTTCGCGTACGTTCAAACTAAAAATTAGAGAGGCCAATCGAGTAGAGGAGTGACCTTGCTACGGCGGCCGAGATCTTTAATGAGGCCATCGGAGTCATCGTCGTCGGTGTCGTTGGCAGATTCCTGAAACAAGAATAAAGTCACGATGGGCACACGGTACACACATAACATGTGCGGGCAAGTGTAATGGGCGAATTCAAGATCCATCGATCGAGCGAAGTAATACCTGAGCGGAAACGCGAGAGACGGCCAAGAAGGCAAAGAGCACGAGGAGGGCAACGAGGCGCCTCCTTGGCTTCGTGCCCGATTTGCCCATTGCCAGTGATTCCTTAAGCAGGAAGTAGAGGGCAGAAAGACGAGGAAATCGACGAAAGAAAGCAGGAATCAGAATGAGGAAAGTTAGGAATCTGGACGGGGCGATCTAGTAGTTAAAGAAGACTTTAGGAAGTGTAAGCAGGGAAACCGAGCCTGAGCGTGAGTAATGAGGGAGCGAGCAGGTTCCCCGCTCAGATCCCGACGCCCCCCAAAAACAACGGAGACTTTGTTGGGCTTATGGCTTCTTTGCGCGTTTTCTTTTCTTTTTTTCTTTTTTCCTTTTTTAGAGGAAAAGCAAGGAAAAAAGAAAAAATGGAAAAAAAATTCTAAATAGTTTCTCTCAATCTCATAAATAATATTTCTTTAATGTCCGTATTACCTTTGAAATAATGAAGACTTAATTTTTAATTACTTTTAAATTTTAGATTTTCCTATAGAAACTTATTATTTTACTTACAAATAAATAATAGCTGTAGGTGTTAGAGTAATTAGATTTGGATACTGAGATGCGTGTAGTCAACTCACAGCTATTTTTATTTTTCTATTGTGACATTAATCAGTGATGCAAGACTTATTACATTATTATAGTATGTACTTTGTATGATGTCGTTAATAATTGATTTGTTTTCCAGTCAAAATCATATTCTTTTTTTTTTAAGACCATACATTCCTAATCCTTATGAGAATTATCACAATGTAGTATGCGGGTATATATGTAATCGGATGTCTTTTTTTTTTCTTTTCGACTGAACTCACAAACAAGGGATAAAGGAATGATATTTTATTTTCTCTCTTCGATTCACAAACAAGAGGAAGGATAATTTTCTTCTCTTCCTTTCTTTTATTTTCTCTCATCTCAAAACTCACAAATAGGCAATTAAACTATTATATGTATTCATCGGTGTAACCTTATCATGTTGGAGCATGCAACCTTTTGTTCCCCCTGTTTTACATTACCCAAGTGGCTACATTACAAAGGTGAGGAGAGGATGATTGAACGAGACCTCGATCCTCGAACCCATTCTAAACGTTAATAAATGTTCGCAGAGCAGACTTACGAGAAAGACCTTTACCAAAGGCTACGATGATCGCCTCTGCACTAGTCATTGAGAAAGTGAGGAGATACTCACAAAACTCTGGTATGGAGAATAAACATCACTTCTAGCCGTAGCTTTTAGGCGTAGTTTGCACCATCGAGGTTTTGACATACATCAATGGGGTAAATGTTTTTTGACCCCCTCTACTTTTAGTGCTTTGCAATGTGGCACCCTTTATTTTAAAAATAGCTACTAAGCCTACATCTACCATTTGAAAATGTGCACATTAGACGGTTTCCTCCCATCTTAACTCTGTTTTTGAGTGGGAATGGTTTCAAGCTCAAAATCATATTTTAAAGACCAAAATACCCTTTTAACTTCACATAGTTTAAAATTAAAAGTTCATTTACCTGTATGGGTAAAAGTGTCATTTCACTCCAACAACTAACCCTAATATCTTCTATCTTCCCCTTTCCCGTTCCTCTCTCTCCTCTCTCCCCCTCACCCAAACTGTGGCCACCGTTGCCCGCCATAATAAACGATCTTCGCTGCCATCAGGCCACCGCTAATCTCCACCACCATCCCCCACCCTTCCCCCGCCGTCCCCACCTCCTTATAATGTGCCGCTTGTGGCTGCCACCGCAACTTCCCCCGTCGTGAACCTGAACAATCCGCTGCCATAACTATCGATTTCCACCACCACCTACTTCGTCAGAGCTCATCTTTGCCGAAAAATAGGATGGGAGATGCAGAGTCCTGAAAAAAGGATGGTAGAGAGTTTTTGCAGGGAGGTTGGGCCTTTTAGGCGATGCGGTGATACTCAGCTCAGCCGCTCCTTTCTTCCAACCCATAAAAGTGGTCAAGGAATTGTTGAATCTACTACTTCTTCAAAGTAAAGGTAGTTGATCAAGATTCGTTTTGAGGCAATGGTAGGACTGTTGTCATCGGTGGAAAACAGTGGTGGGGTTAGGCTGTTAGAAATCGGGGTTTGCGGCGATAGGTTCATTGGCAATGGTTTTGTTATGGAGCTTTTTGGTGGTTTATTGTGGCAGGCTCCTTGGAGATGATGGTTTGCCGTGGGTTGATTGTGTGGTGCTGCGGTGGTGGGTGAGAACTGATGGTGGCGATGGTGGATGAGAGATTGTTTTTTAGTAAAAATTGCATTTTAGGCCCTATACTTTCAATGTTTAGTGAATGCCTTAAAGTATTTGAAGTAAATAAAACAAACCAAGAAGGTAATGATGTCTTTCGAACAACTCCGTAACTGATTCAGTAATGTGCACATTTTCAAATGGTGGAGATAGGCTTAGTAGCTATTTTTAAAGTAAAGAGTGCCACATTGCAAAGTGCTGAAAGTAGAGGGGGTCAAAAAGCATTTTCCCCTACATCAATATGTATGCAATACTCCACTACCTTAAATCAATTGAGGCCCAATTGTGAAGGACCCAAAAATAGAGCCATCTACAGATGATGTATTCTGATCCATTGCTTGGCTTATTGAACTGTTCGGGATTGACCAAATCCCCGACAATTCCAACTCAAGATTTTTATTAGAATTGAAGGGGTTGTTCTAGAATAAATCCCAAAAGCTTAAGAGAGCTAGGCACTGAGAAAGGAGGAAGATATTCTAGAATAAACAAACCTGACAAGAAAATCCTTCTCTATAAGAAAATAAAATTAAGAGGGTCTATTCCATTTACGGGTACCACA
>JAVXUP010004851.1:0-25379 GCA_033070095.1 Escallonia herrerae | reverse complement strand
CGCGACCCCTATCGCCCGGAGGTCACTCCGCGACCCCCGTCGCCAGGACGTCACTCCGTGACCCCCGTCGCCCGGACGTCACCTCTGCAACCCCCGTCGCCCAGAACTCACTACGGGACCACCGTCACTCAGACTTCACTACAGTGCCCTTGGCACCATACTCACTATGTCGCGCCCATGCATCGCGCCACTGATACAATCATGCTCCTGGGCTCTCTATCACAGTACAGTGCCTTTGGCACCATACGTACTTCGCCACGCCCGTGCGTCATGCTACTGATACAGTGGTGCCCCCGAGCTCCCTGTCACACTACAGTGCCCTCGGCACCATACGCACTCTGTCACGTCCATGCGCCATGCCACTAACACTGAGGTTCCCCTGGCACTTCACTCACTCTGCAGCGCCTGTGCACCGCACTACTGATACAGCCGTGCCCCCAGGTTGTCTGTCACACTACAGTGCCCTCGGCGCCATACTCAATATGTCGTGCCCGTGCGCCGCGCCGCTAATACAGTCGTGCCCCCAGGCTCTTTTTCACAATGTCATGCCCCTGGGCACCATACACACTTCACAACACCCGTGCACCATTTCCATGACATATACCCTCGCACCAGGTATGGTCTCGGGATGGTCGTCATCATGCCCGTGCGCCACTTCCATGACATGTGCCCCCGATACCAGGTATGGTCTCGTGATAGTCATCACCGTGCCCATGTGCCACAATCAATGTCTCGTGCTGTAGGCACCACGCCCATGCAACACAATCATGTTACAGGCCTTCGGGCATCACACTTATTCACCACACCATGCGCCCCAGCCATGGGAGTGGAACATGCTTCGACCCACTCTCAGAGTGTACAGCATTTCGGGGGGCTCTGTTCGTAGTGCTCCAGCACGAGGACCCTTCGTAGTGGGATGGGCTCGTTACCACAAATCCATTGCCGCCACGGGATAGACTTGTTACCAGAAAGCCATCGCCATCTTCATTTCAGGGGGCTCAGATCGTAGTACTCCTGTACGAGGACCCCTCGTAGCGGGATGGGCTCGCTACCACAAAGCCATCGCCGCCATGGGATAGGCTCATTAACACAAAGATATCGCCGTCTTCATTCTGGGGGGCTTTGCTCTTAGTGCTCTGGCATGAGGACCCCTCGCAGCGGGATGGGCTCGTTACCACAAAGCCATCGATGTCTTTATTCTGGGGGGCTCCACTCGTAGTGCTCCAGCACGAGGACCCCTCGCAGTGGGATAGGCTCGTTACTATAAAGCTATCGTCGTCTTCATTCCGGGGGCTTCGTTCGTAGTGCTCCGGCACGAGGACCCTTCGCAGTGGGATAGGTGACTCTTTTGGGACACTATCTCCGTCAGGGTGCCTTCATGATTGGCCTACGTGCTCCAGCACTGAGGGCTCACGTCGGCACCCTTAGGGACTATGACCCCCAGGTCACTCCGAGACGGGAGCAAGTCTTCGGAGGGCATTGCGCCTAGTCCACCTGGCAGCGGGGTGTCGGGTCTTCCCCACTACTGCCAGGCCTATGGGACTCTGCAAGGGCTTAGATTGGTGGCTAGATCAAGGGGTTCTCTGGCCACACCAACGTTGTAAGAGCTAGTCTTTCCAGATAGACAGAGTGACGCTCTGCGGGGCAAGCTGGGTGAATATGCAATTCGACAGTCCGTGGAGCACCGATAACTGTGGACCCCTCGGTGACGTGTCATTCTCGAGGAGCGCCACGTGTCGTGTGATGACATCATCATCTCAACCTCTATAAATAGAGGTCTTGAGAATTCATTTGGACGGTTGGACATTTTCTAACATTTAGACATTCTCAAAACATTTTTACTTTCTCACTCTAGAATCCTAGAGAGAGAAACATATAGGACCCTGACTATGGACCTAAGCATCGGACTGTGGCTGTCATCGTGTATTCACCCTGCGCCATCGCCCTCGCAGCACTGCCACCCTCAGGCTCTGTCTAAGAAGCCATTGGTCCCTGCCCTTGCTCCACCCTTGCTGTGTCTCATATCATCACACTTGGCATCTGACTCGAACTGCATTCCTTGTGGCACCTCCACGTCGACTGCGAACCCACTTTCCTTGGCATCACAAAGCAAGCCCAACATTTTTCATATTTATAAAAAGACTCCCAAAACTTATAAAAATTACATTTTTGCCCTAAAATTATTTTAAGCTTCGATACTCTACTAATATCCAAGCATTGCCCAAAATTATCGCCCATTTATTTTTTAGATCACAGATGATTATTTTAAACGGTTCCCATAGTTCGGGTATTACACACTATCATATCCACACCTCCCACACCCACTACCTCACTAAAGTGGTCTCTCTCTTTTCTCTTTTTTTTTCTTTGTTACACACTCTCGCACACCGAATACACACACAGGTTCACACAAACACACAACTTTATGAAGGCTACTATCCTCTCTATTGTCCAACAAGCACACAACTCTTATGGCAGCCACCATCGCTGCCCCTTCCCGCACAGCCATGGCAGGGACCGTCTCTCTCTCTCTCTAAATTTCGCAATCTCTCATGGCTGCTTCTTCCCCTTACACACACTACAAACACACCACAAACACACCTAATTTTACAAGTATAACTAAGTTCATATACACAGGATGGCTTACCGGAGGTTGATTCACTTCGTCGGATTCTGGCGAGTCCCATGCTCGACCCCTTTTTCCCTCTCTTTCTTCTTCTCTTTCTCTCTCTCTCTCTCTCTCTCTTCCTTTCTGCATGTTTCTCTGTCTATTTCTCTGCCTTTGTTCTTCTCATCAACCAAAAGAGAAAAACTCTCTTTTTTAAATTTTATTGTGTAACCAAAAATCCCTTAATTCTCTCCTAATGTCCTCCTTGGTTTCTTCTCTTTCCAAATTATATTGCTGACCTTTGTTTTTTCTCACACCAATCGTCGCTAAAGAACTCAAATAATTACTTATAAATTTTTCACCAAGGAAATAAACTTGGAATAGTTTAGCGTACAACAAGCTTCATTTTTTGCAGCTTATAGTCATTTTAAAAATATCTCTAAATGTCCTAAATGATAGCGCTCACAACAACCGTAGCAAAAGATCCTATAATATTTTTTTACAAAAATTGCCGCTAATGAAATGAAATAACCGGCTAAAATGTACCAATGTTAGAAGAAACTCTCTCTCTTATTAAAATTCTACCGGAGGTTGATTCACTTTGTCGGATTCCGGCAAGTCCCATGCTCGACCCCTTTTTCCCTCTCTTTTGCCTTATGTTTTCTCTTTCTCTCTCTCTTCCTTTCTGTATGTTCCTCTGTCCATTTCTCTGCCTTCGTTCTTCTCATCAACCGAAAGAGAAAAACTCTCTTTCTTAAATTTTATTGTGTAACCAAAAATCCCTTAATTCTCTCCTAATGTCCTCCTTGGTTTCTTCTCTTTCCAAATTATATTGCTGACCTTTCTTTTTTCTCACACCAATCATCGCTAAAGAACTCAAATAATTACTTATAAATTTGTCACTAAAGAAATAAAGTGGAATAGTTAGCGTACAACAAGCTTCATTTTTTGCAACTTATAGTCATTTTAAAAATGTCGCTAAACGTCCTAAATGATACCGCTCACAACAACCGTCGCAAAAGATCCTATAATATCACTAATGAAGTGAAATAACCGGCTAGAAAGTACCAATGTTAGAAGAAACTCTCTTTTTAAAATTCTATTGTGTAACCGAAAATCCCTTAATTCTCTCCTAATGTCCTCCTTGGTTTCCTCTCTTTCCAAATTATACTGCTGATCTTCTTTTTTTTCTCACACCAATCATCGCGAAAGACCCAAACAATTACTTATAAATTTGTCACTAAAGAAATAAACGTGCAACAAGTTTAGCGTACAACAAGCTTCATTTTTTGCAATTTAGAGTCATTTTAAAAATGTCGCTAAACGTCCTAAATGATAGTGTTCACAACAACCGTCACAAAAAGATCTTATAATATCACTTACAAAAATTGCTGCTAAAGAAATGAAATAACAGGCTAGAAAGTACCAACGTTTGGAGTATTACACTTCCTTTCTTTTTCTTCATCTCTTTTTTTATACTTCTTCCTTTTTCTTTTTTAGAGATCGAAATGATCATCACGATTTCAACCATCTTCTATCTTCAAGCCTTTGGTTTTTGTGAAAGGGACCCTTTCCATGCTGAGTTGACTTCGTAGCAATACTTGAGACATAGATAAAGACAAGGATACTACCTGGCATAAGGTTAGAAGTATAGGCTCCACAAAAAAAAAAAAAGGCTAAACTATTTAGGCGCAAAGGTCAAGCAAGTGAAAAAATCTAGTATAAGGTAATCATGATAATATGTGGTGGCCAAAAAGTGGCCTCTAATCATCGAGAATGCTCATTCTAAAGAGAGTTAACTATTCAGTTGACCACTGTACTATTACGTAGATTCAACTTTGGTTAGTGGACATTCATTTGTGTCAAATTGACCACTAAATTCGTTAATTTTTCCGATCAAGTCACTCTGTTAGGTTCCTTTAATTAACCCTAAGTTCATTAATTGACTTCTTCTAGGGATAAATATGTCATGTTAATTTCTTCTTCTTTCTTTCTCCCCTGATTTCTCTTCAAGCCCAGTACCACCATGCGACCCCACCACCAACCACCGAGCACAACCACACCACCACAAACCACCAACCACGTCTCGACCACTAACCACCAAACACACAACCCCCCCCCCCCCCTGACACACACTTACTGATCTAGTTCACCCTATAACTATGGCACTCTCACCGATCCAATTCACCCTAACCCTAGCCCCCACTGTATACACACACTGATCCAATTCACCCCACTCCCAGGCCACATCCCACACACATATACACGCCCATGTGCTCGCTCACACACACACACACACACACACACACACACACACACACACACACACATATATATATATATATATATATATATATATATATATATATATATATATATATATCTTACTGATCCAATTCACCCACCCCGCACACACACGCACACACAATGAATAGGGTACAGACACACACAAAATCAAACACCCCTACCAAAACCTATTGGTTCAATTATGTGTGCTGCCTACTTCACGATCATGATTGAGAATACGTCGATCACACTCCAATTACTCCCCGTAGCACTCGAATTACTGTTTTACAAGTTTACGGTGACAAGATGCTGAAACATGCAAGAGACGAAGCAGAGGATGGAAATGCTCAAAGCCCTCAAGCACTAAAGATTGATTCACATACTTAAACTGACTTTCAGTACATTGCATTTTCCTGAAGCGCGATAAAAGAATATGGTGTGGCTTGAATATTGCAGAGCAGAAGACTACTTTGAATCCTAAACAAAGCACGAGAACAAGGTTCCTTCTTAAAGACAAGGCCATTGCTTGTAGTCCAAACGATCCAAAGAATCATTGCAATGTGCACGATATGCAATAGGTCACTACCTTTTTTGAAAATGGGTTTAGCTAACCAATGTAACAACCAAAACTTCGCTGAGGAAATTCCCGGCAATGAATTAAATTGACTGCCCAGAAGATGAAAAATATGCTCACGTGTCTCAGAGTGCTAGAGGCAGAAAGGACATAGATCCCGCACCAGACAGTTACATCTAAGGAGCTTAGAACAAAGAGGCAAATAATGATGGAGGGAATGCCATATTTTAGTTTCTTGGGGATTGGAAGTTTTCAAAGATTAAGCCAAAGCCTAGGCGAAATACATGTAGTGTAAGTGGAGCTCTGTGTACGAGTAGACAGGAAACCGATAGGTAGCATTAATAGAAAATAAATCTCCCTTAACAAAGGGCCAATAGCAAGTATCTAGTAAGCCTGTAGGTGAAACATGAAGTTTTAAAATGTGGGAGACAATGTCGGTGGAGAAGGTGCGAAACACTAAGGGTACATCTCATGAATGAGTATTTGGACGAAACAAATCAAAAATAACCCAAAGAGCATTATTGCTATGTTGAAATGCTCGAAGGTTAACAGGTGGAATGGATGGTAGCCACCGGTCCATCCAGATCAAAACTGATCTCCCATCCCAATATGCCACTGAATTCCTTGTGTAAGACATCACTGACCAACAAGAGTACTGCGCCAAATCTATGAACAATTACTAGGAGAACAAGCCTGAAGGAAATAACGGGTTGGGAAGTAATGGCCCTTGAGTGCTTGGGCTAGAAAGGTACGAGGGTTGCACGAAAGTTTCGAGACTTGTTTAGCTAAAAGAGCTTCATTAAAAGTGTGGAAATTCCTAAAATTCAACCCCCCCCCCCCCCCCCCCCCCCAAAGTCTTTTAGGTAAACAGAAAGTAGGCTAAGCAATCTAGTGAATGGATGAACATGATGCCTCCCTAGACCACCGGTCAAAGTTTGATTATGATGTGATGATAATACGTCGTGTTAGAATATTTTCGGAGAACTTTAAAAAGAAAATTAGGTACACGTGTCGCTTAACCAGATCATATTTATTGAGATTAATAATGATATTAATATTAATATTGATGGTTCCTACATATTAAAGTTTACACATCGTATATAACATGCAAGAATCGAGGAATGAAATTTTACTTGTTGGTTACAATTAGATTAAAGCAAAAGTAAAATTCAAAAAAAACAGTTTTAATCAGTTTCTTTGGCATAAATTGGTTTTTGTTTAGCTAAAGTTGCAGAAACACTTGGCAAAAACTGTGGAAGGACATCAGAGAACAAAATTCTGCATATATTCTGTTAAAAAACTATAATATAAGCGAACTATATATTATAACTAGGTGTGTGCTATGCATATTAGAGCCAATTATTATTACAATTTGTCATAGAAATTATTGGTTGAAATAAAACTAACTTGTGTATCTAAAGATTTTTAATCCTTCTCCACGGCTGACAAGCTCTCTCTCTCTCTCTCTCTCTCTCCTCACACACGCACACACACTTGCACGACATACCGTTAGTGAAGCCGTAAAAGGAATGGTCTCAAGAAAAACATTAAATGTCGGCTTGTAAATGATGTGAGTGCAATCTTATACTTTTGTTGGTTAAACTTGTTTATCCAAACGTATTTAAAGGAATAAACCACCAACGTGGTTTTTATGATTCAAAAAAAGTCTATTTTATTGGGGGGTTTTAAAAGACTCTGTTTCTTTGTCGGCCACCACAAAAATTGCTTAAAAGCTCTTTAAAATGGATCTAACCACTATGAAACACTCTCGGTACCCACATTGTACCTTTTTAACGAGACAAGACTCAATGACTAAACTCCCTCACAATCATCCAAAAGGCAAATACTCTCATCGTGCCAATGACACTTAATCGAAAAAAGCGAAAGACAAACACAGAAAATAGCTAGAAATCTCTGCTACTCTCTGACTTGTTCTAGACCAAGCCCTCGATCCGTGTTCGATCCACCTTCACGGCTTTATCTTTTTCCTATCCATCAGTTTCACGATAAACACAAAAACTAGAAGGAAAAAAAAATTAAAGCATCTCCTTCAACAAAAATCTGTTCAATTGCGGCATATGCTAAATAAAATAATCTATCAAAGCCATCAAGATTTACCGGAAGGATAAGAGCAATTTGCATAAAGTTTCAAAAGTTGAATTGATTTCTAATCCCGAGCTATATGAAGCAAAAGCGCTAAACGTAGGTTTGCAATCTGCCACACACAGAAGCAGCACAAGACACCAAAAAAGGCTTCAAATCATTGCACTCATCTTACGTCCACAGACCCCAAAACCTCAGTTTTCCTTGATACACGTGAAGATCCGCCTACCAATAAAGGACAGTCCAGCTCAGCCCTAGAAAATCTCGGACCCCCAATGGCTTGGCGCCACGTCGGCAGATAAGCAGAGCCTTCCCCATAAACCTCAATGAAATTTTTGCAGGGTTATGGATAACAAAGCTCACAACAAATCCAGTCCAGGGATATCCATGCTTGCCCATCATTGGGATTACATGCTCCCCAGTTGCTTGTGTACCAAAATTGCCCAGCTTTGAGAACAAAAATACACTAGAACCCCACTGATTTTCTCATTTCCCCTACATAAAGAAATTTATCCCCTACTTTAATTTTTTTTTTTTTACTATAGCCATATATTTAGTTGTTACTTATTTTTGGTTCTCATTTTTTTAAATTATTTGGTTTTTTTCTTCAAAATCTTTGTTGTAATTTTTCATTTACTATTGATCTAACAAAGTGTAGCGGAAAAGGGTGAATGTCGTGAGCGTTAGGCTTCACATTCGTGGCACTCTGAAAACCACATAAAAATTCTTATACATAAATACCACAAGTTACACTTATTGGTTCGCCAGAAACCCACAACACGTATAAAGAAAAATCCTAAATCATTTTTGTCCAGCTAGAAACATGACAATTCAAAGAATTTATGTCAATTCTAGTGTAGGCATTTGTACAATGAAAAATTATTATCTTCTAAGTATTAAAGTTCAAGACTCTATTCTCATCTGGTTTTTTAGTGCCATCTGTCCTCAAAGATGCACCCGAAATTGATTAATGAAACCGTTCATAAGCCAAAAAAAAGAAGGAAAACGAAAAATGGTATTTGAATGTGAAGCTAGTGAATAAGAAATATACAAGTTTGATTTTTCAAAGAATGCATAAATGCTTTAGGGGTATATAAGTAAATGGAATTGGTATGATAAACAGGCCGAGTAGTAGTACTGAAGAAGAGAGATAGAGAGAGGAGGATTGAGTGAGAATGGTTAAGCACAGCAGCACAGTGGTCCAAGCTGAAACCCTGTCTTGTCTTTACCTCTGTTCTCATCTGCATCACTCATACCAATGCCTCGTCAATCCCTCAGTCCCACTCCTCTTCTCACACACACACACACACACAAGACGAGAGAGGGAGGGAGATAGAGGTGGGTCTCTGCTATTTTTACAGAACCTCTAACGGGTGCTTGCCCTTTTATCTGCTCATCACCCGTGACTCTGTCGCCTGTACCCAAAACCCTCTTTCCCTCTCTCTCCTCTTTCTGTGATAAACATTACTTAAACCACACTGGAGTCCTTGGTTCCCTTGTGGGATATTTCCATTTTGAGATATTTCTCTTTCAACTTGGACAACCCATTTCGTTTTAGTTGCGATTTTGGGTTTTGTGCATTGGTTTTGTTAGGTTTTCTAGGAATTCTAAGAATACTCTGTTCCTTTGTACCTCGTTCAGATACAGTACTACATATACAGACACATACACATCTCTACTTTCCTCTTGCGGCTCAAAGTTAGTACAAGGCGTTCATCAAAGTCAGGTTCCTAGTTTAATTCGCCACATACACTTCCTTTCATGTTTCAATGAATTCAAGGCAGATTTTCCCTTTTTCTATAGGGTGTTGGTATTTGGAAAATTGAAGTATCTTTATTGGGTTTTTAAAGGGTTCTACTGTCTTCTTACTCTAGTTTATTACTCCAATTGTCTTGGCCTTTTTCTCCTTTCTGTGAAACAAAGTTTTATACTGATTCTCAAGTAAATTCAGGGTTTAGGGTTTTGTGCTTCTTTTTAGCTAGAAGTGTTCTTCTGCCCAGTTCAACTTCTGTCCTTCAGCCTCATGATTGTAGATACTAGTACTATTCAGCTGGTCTTCAATTGTATTTGAATTGGGACAGTCTTTCTTTTGTGCCACTTTTTCTGATTCTTGCAAACTTGCAAATTTTATGTGAAATAGGTTCTTCTGTAGTTTGATTCTGGACCTTTAAAATTGCAAGTGAAATGGGTTTTGCTTAAACTTGCAGATTCCTTTAAATTTTCCTGAAATCAGCTTCAGCTTTTCTTGGAATTGAATTTTATCTTCAAATCCATATAAACAAAATGTCTTCCTGTATAAGTGGAGGTGGAAGGGCTTACGGTTTTGACCTTGAAATTATCAAATCCCCATCAACATCCAGCCGAATTTCATCGTCTCCATCTTCAACTATATCTGAATCAAGCAATTCCCAAATTGCAATATCAACACGAAAGCCACGGACCCCTCGAAAACGGCCCAACCAGACCTACAACGAGGCTGCAGCCCTCCTTTCCACTGCCTACCCCAAGATATTTTCCACCAAAAACCTCAAAAACCCTTGCAAATTCACCAAAGCCCATACTTCCTTCCCTGATGACCCCTCAGAATTGCTCCTACCTTTTCGGTTAATCGACACGGATGCTTCTTGTTTCTTACTCCACCAACCAATGCACGAAAAACCCAACTTCCTACTCGAGCACAAGGCCGTGAACTCCCGCCTAAAGCAATGTTCTAGCCCGGTCGAAAACGATTTCCAGGGAAATTCCTTCAGTCCATGTGATGGGTACGTCAATGCTAGCCCAATGGAACACGATTCGGAGCAGAACTCCAGTGATGGATACTTCAATTCCTCCGAAAACCCATGTGTGGAAACTGATTTCCAGGGGAATCCGATGAATTGTTGCGACGATTTCGATGCAGAGTCTATGTTGGATGAGGAAATTGAAGAGGGAATCGACAGCATTATGGGCAATTTGAGTGTCAACAACGAGACCATTGACGAATCCAATAGAAGAGACCACATCAGTACTTCTTGCTTTGGTTACCCAATGGGGCTGGGATTTGGAGGCAGCTTTGATTTTGGTTTTGGCATGAAAGGGGGAGTGAAGGCACTGAGGAATGTGGATGAAGGGAACTGGTGGCAATTTCCAGCCGTGGATATGGTCGATATTACCCCGCCAAAGTTCAAGAAGCCTACGGTTCAGAAGAAGAAGAAGAAGAAGGTTGAAAAGATGGTGGAATTGAAGAGCTTGGAATTGGAAGAGAACCTGATTCCGGATCCACCCGAGGAGGATCCGGGTCGGGAATTGGACTCCGGGTTGCACCTGAAGTTGAACTACGACGAGGTCTTGAGTGCTTGGTCGGGTCGCGGGTCGCCCTTTCCGGATGAACTTTTGGGGTCCGAGTCAAGTGATGTCCATGTAAGGCCTCCCTTTTTCCCATCTCCCGCCTGAAATCCTTATTTTTTAAGGAGATTTAAACATAAGTTTTTCAGTTATTGTAGTTAGCACGTGTGCATCACGCGACATTTTTTGTTCTGTTTTCCTAATCAGTAGCATTTTGTGTCCTCTTTTATTTGTTTATGGAAGTGAAAATAGTAGGTGTTCTTTACAAAGGAACCATCCTCTATTTGGTCTGTTTCCCTTTTTATTCGCTTCTTTTCAACCAACCAGGTTGAGTGGGCCCTTAGATTTAAATTGTGTTCTCGTTTAATAAAAAAAAAAGTCCAGTTCAAGAAAAAATTTCCTAGTTTAATTGTGAATATTGTTCCTTGCACTCAAAAAATTACCCACTTTACTTTCTGAGCTCAACATAGTAGTGCATTGATCTTCTAAGGCGCGTAAATGACATTTTACGTCGATTTCCCTCGATCTAGTTGCCGTAACTGAAAACATAACTTGTAGGACCCCTCTTGAAGATTGGTGAGTCTGTGCGCCTTTGCCATAGGTGTAGAGCTCAATTTTAATCTTACTTTTATCTATCTTACAAAATTACGTTCCGCCTAAAGATCGGTTAGCCTGTGAACCTTCACCATAGGAGCACATATGCATTTCAATTTTACTTCTATCTATCTTAAAATATAAACTTTTCTTCTTTCAAAAATTACTGGCAAAAGGCCAACAGCAACCAGGATATTCTTTTGGTTTGTGAAAGCAGTGTCATTAGAATCTTAGATTCCTAATTTAGCATTAGTGAATGAACAAGCAATGGGACAGTTTTGGAGGTTGTGTTGTCCATAATTAACAAATTGTAGCTCTTACTTTGTCCAGACATACTTGTCATGTTAAGAGTCCGTTGTTCGTGTTCTAGTAGAAGGCTAGGTTCTAAGAAAATGGTCAGAATGTTTAGGAAGCTGATGGAGTTTGTCCTCCATTGCACATAATATATTTTAGGTTGTGGAGCAAAGAGTAATTTAATTTAATTTAATTTTGGTGAATTGTTTTTGGGGCAGGCCAGGCTAGCTCAAATAAACTTGTTCTCAGACGGCGGGGGGCTGAGAGAGGCTAGCGTGATGCGCTACAAAGAGAAAAGGCGTACGCGTCTCTTCTCCAAGAAGATCAGGTACCAAGTTAGAAAAGTCAACGCTGATCAACGGCCCAGAATGAAGGTAAACCCGCTTCTCTAAATCTCTATTTCAAGTGTAAAATTTGGAGTTACGGTAGTTGATGTACCCGAATTTTGTCCACTAACCCTACAACCATTGTATAGCGGCAATTAATAGTACTAAACATGTTTGGTGACTTTTTTTTGACACCCTGCACTATAACTCTCAACAACACTTTTTAGTGGTACTACGTAAATGCCTATAACGTTATATAGTGATTATTAATCGTTACTATATTAAGATTGTAAGCATCTTTTAACAACCTTATCAGCAACAAAAATTTTACCGATGTACCTAATGTTTTATTGCCAAAGGTATAATTGGTCGCTAAAGTTTTAATTTGTCACTTAAATGCTTCTAAGAGTACAGAGCGACGGTATGAAAACCGTAGTCATCTTTCAACAACCCTGGCAGCGGCCGAAACAGTTTCTAGTGTACCTTAGGGTCAATAGCCAAAGGTATAACCGGTCGCTAAAACTTTAATTTGCCGCTTAAATGCTGCATTCACGGCTAAAAATATAGCCACCATTACTTTTTAACAAGAAATGAGACAAAATGGGACCCTGAATTGAACGGTGTTTTTTAATTTTTTGTTTTTTCCTTTTCTATTTTTGGTTTTGTTTATGTCATAACCAAGTTTGTTATAATGCTGCAGGGCAGATTTGTGAGAAGGCCAAATTCTCCAATGAGTGCGCATAGATGAGGAAGAGGGAAGGAAGGTGCTTTTGGTTAAATTAAAAATCCTAATTTTGTCCTGAATGAGTTTGTTTTTGCTTTATACCAAAAGTAAGAAATACTTGAGGAATTAGTTAAGAGAACTACGTGGGAGAAGAGTCAAACAAAGGTTTTTTTTTTTTTGGGTATTTATAAATCAACTTATTTTTCCTCTCTTTTTATAATTTTATTTTCACTTGTTTGTCATCTCTCTATATTAGTTTGTTGACTAGCTTTCGGATAGATGCTCTTCTATGTGAAGTTTTGTCCCGGATGCATTCAGTAGTAGCACACGAGTTTTGCATAGATGTTATGTTCATTGAGCTTTGCTTGAATTGCCAACTTCCCCGATCCAGACTTGGAATGACCCTTTTATTCCAAGATGGTTAATGCAACTCTAAACCCTTTTTTTCACCGCGAGACAAAATAATTTTAATGAAAGGTTAAACAGAAATCAAAATTCTCAAAAAGGGATCAACAAGCAAGTACGAAGGGTAATCCCGTATAAAAAGTGTCACGTGAAGAAACTGAGAGTGATATTTTTGCCTCGTTGCCACATCAACATTTCACCAAATTCCATGATATAGGAAACAAATATGACATTATTATTGCATATATATAGTAATATCGAAGTTAAGAGAAAATAATATCCTCTTTCCTAGCTACTTGGCATGTCTATTGTTTTGCCACTTGAAATTCAACCAATCAAATTAATTTCACATTTATCTCTCTTTTTTCCATGTCAACACGTCCCACTAAAAAAATTTATTTAACAGGTTTGCAATTATTTAGATTTTGTCAAAACTCCCTCCTTCACCCCCCAACCCGAATTGTTTTATTGGTTTTAGCTCACTTAACTATTTCGATAGAAATTTAATCTCGAAAATGGAGGGGTTGCAAATGTAAGAGTTGCCGATGTTCTTGAGAGTTACTTTTCTTTAATTTATGTTCTAATGAGTATAAATTGCCAATATTATTTTACATGGGATTCTAATATACAGAGGCATTTTTAAGTAAGTAAAAACTTCAAGTGCACCAAATAAGGCAATTGCAGATAATTGTAAGTGAACTTGGAATTTACTTTAACCCCAAAAGTACCAATTGTAGATATATGCAGAATGACCACGGGTTAGGAAGATGCATTTTTATTAAAGGCTCAGGCGCACTTAAAGCGGAAAGGGTCTCTAGAGTCTAAGTGCAAGGTGCAAGCGTGTGCCTTTTCGAAGCGGGGCGTAAAATGATAATAAATAGGTACTAATGCATTAAACCAATAAAATTAAGAAAAAAGTTACAGAACATTGCAATTTAACAAACTTTCAACACTAGAAAAAGTTTGAAATCTAATGTTAATCCTAAGTGACCATGATACCATCATCATCATGGGTCAGGGTTAAGACAACAATACTTTCTCCAAAGGGAATCATAGGCTCCAAGTCCGGCGTGATTCCTCCTCAATTTCATGTTCTTTGCCTATAAAATGAACTGAAAGAGTCAATCTACTTAAGAAGGAGCGAAGTCGGGGGATGGGGCACTGACAGAGTGAACAGCAACAAGAGAGTCGATTGATTAGGAATTTGGGTTTTACGGTTTTTTTCTTTTTTTTATTTAGATATTTATTTATGATGTTATGAAAGAAAGAATTAATATGAATGAACATTTAAAATGATGCCAAGATGTAAAAACATAGACTTGACTTTTTAGGCTTTTATTTGCGCCTCCACCCACACCTTACGTCTCTTTGAAGGAGCTAACCTAACCCAGGCGAGGTGCGCTCCCTTAGCCTAGAGCATAAGCGCGCCTAGGAGCGCTTTTGATAACACTGCTAGATGGAAAGGTTGGTTGAGGGCAAAACTATCATTTTTCTTTCTCTATAATCAAACATCCCAATTAAGTCCTCCCAGAAAGTAGTTCAACATGACTGAAAGATTTGGGCGTGATCACCACGAGTCATTAGTTGAAAGGGTCTTTGCGTATTATGTGATATATGAATCTCTCCGTATGCGATTATATTCCCAACAACTAGGATCTAGTGCCATAAATAACTACACAGTAAGCCTACAACATAAGGATCAAAATAAGCTTTAGGCAGCTACATGCCACTGCCACTTAGTATTCCAACGAAGAAAATAATTTAACACTATTTCATATACGGTGGGCAAAAAACCATCAGATCTTTCTATGAATTGGTGTTTGATTCCACTCATTAAATCTTACGGTCTTGTGACATTTTGTGTAAAAAAGCCATCTCAACTATTTAATGTCGTTACGTTATCCTTCCAAGCACACCAATAGAGGCAACTCTAAAGGACTCCATGGTCAAGAAGTTTCAACGTTCCTTTTTTACCATCCTCCAGATTTCACTAAAACTAAGTCTCTATCCAGGTAACCGTTATTAAGTTATCATCTGGTCTAGACGTTTATAATGTTAAGAGTGTGGGTCCAATAATCTTATCATGCTTAATACTCCCTTCACGTGTAAGACTCCATTTGGACGTTTAGAGATAAATCAAGGCACACTACCATCAAGTGCACAAAAAACTGAATGAAAATTGTACGATAATAATTGGAGACTTAATATGCAAGCAGAAATAATCGAACTCAAGACCTTGCAGAACCGAAGCTCTGATATCACTACAAGAAAACAGGGTTTTAGCGACGGGATAATCCGTCGCTAAAAGCCAAAAATCCGTCTCTAAAAGAATTAGCGACGGATTCACCGTCGCTAAATATCCCTCGTATAAAAGCCCGTCACTAATAGTTTAGCGACGGAATTTTTTAAATCCGTCGCTAAATATGTCATTTTTACCGACGGATTTATTTTAATTAGCGACGGATATTCCGTCGCGAATTATATTCTTTAGCGACGGATTTATATTTTTGAGACGGAATATTCCGTCGCTAAAAAACTTATTTAGCGACGGAATATTCCGTCGCTAAATAACTGATTGTAGGAATACTTTAGCGACGGAATTAATCCGTCGCCAAAAGTCAATTTTTTTTTTGAAATTTTTTTTTTATTTTTCAATTACCCAAACCTGTAATACAATTTTCAAATCTCAACAACAACGCGCAATAATCAATACAGAAAGAAATATATATAATCAATTATAAAAAAAATTTATAATAAAAAAAATTCATATATGTACAAGCCGGGAACCGGATATAGCCGGTTAGGAGAGGGGAGAAGAGTACAAGGCGGGCACGGGGGGGGGGGAAGCTAGGAACGGGCACGGGAAGGGGCTCATCAGGGGTTCCCGAGTCCCGGATCTGGATCCTGCTGATCCGGGGCCGGGGCGGCCTGTCCAGCAGTGCCCTGCTCCCTGATCATCCGGCACACCACTGTAGCAATGCGCTGGATCTCCTCGTCGTCCAACTGAGGCCGAGGAGCCGGTGTCTGTGGAGGGGCAGCAGGGGGTGAGGACGCTCCTATCACGGCACGAGCAGTCGTGCTAGGCAGGCCGCGTATGCGGCCTTTCGGCCGATTCACGACCTCCGGCGTATCCAGCCATCGCTTCAACCCCCCAGTACTCGCAGCCGTACTAGTGGACGCTGATGGCTGTCCGGACTGCTGCTCGGACCCCCTTAGCTGTTCATACGAGGCCTGCAAAAATAGTGGTTTAACGATATGTTAGGGCATTAATTAACGAAACAGACATTGAGGATAGAAAGAAAAAACATTAACTTAAATAAATTGACTCACATCGATCCGCCGGGCAATATCTGAAATATAGTCGCCCGCCCGGTGCGTCTCGTCCTTGTCCTTCTTCCGCACGTGCGTCTGATTATACGTCAGAGCTACGACCTCATCGTCCTCCAGATCCGGGTGCTCGACCGCGTTCTTGTGTCGGACGATGTCGTGTGGCACCGACCCCCCCGTGTGCGTCGGATCTTTGTTCTGTCTGTTCTCAGTCCCGCTCTTACTCTTGGCGTCCCAACCTGGATCCGTAGCCCACCGATCTATCATCTCCCCCATACACGGTGAGATATCCAATGTGGGGGATATCTCGCCATGTCCGTCATCGGGGCACCCGCGGGCAGCGCCTTCTTCGCCCGGTCCCGTGCATCGTGGAGCCATCGGCGGTAATTCTTGCCGATGTAGGCAAAGAAAGCCTGCTGCCCCAGTACCTGCTGCTGAGGCGTGTCAAACGTGAACCCCTCCTGTAAGGCATTCAATAACACAAATTAACAACATAAAACAAACTGTAATTTAACATTTACTAACGCTGAAAAAAATACTTCACCGTACCAGCCACTCCTCCCATAGGGCCTCCCTCGCAGCGGCATCCCAGTCCTTCCAGTACAGGCGTGGCTCGAAGAATCGGCCCTTCACAAGAACGCCGATCTTCGTCCTCGCAATATTCTCCAGGATCCTGCCAAAGAAGTAATTAAATTAATTAATACAGTTCAAATATAAATTAACACCCCAAAATTTTAAACATAAGGCATGAGGTGATATTTTTAGTACTTACAGGCCCTCCTGCGTGAGCGTAACTCTCTGTTTACGCTGGGGGTCGATGCGTACCCCGCGTGTCGGACCACGGCCTCGTCGAGATCCTACAAAACACAGACATTAATACAGTTCAAATATAAGGCTAGCGAAAATGTACGAAACACCGTTATCAACTATACCTGAGGTAGAACCCACGGAAGATGGAGAATGCACGCGCGTGTGGGATGAATCTGCGTCGGGCTGGGGCGACGGCTCGAGCTGGGGCTGGGGCGACGGCGATGGCTGGGGCGACGGTGACGGCGACGGCTGGGGCTGGGCCCCCGATGGCTGTCCGCGATCACTCTGTGCCTCGTCATCAGTAGGCAATGACGAGGTGGGACTAACCGGGGAGGAAGCAGCTCGGCGTCCAGCCCGGCCACGAATAGCCCGTATCCTATCCATATCTGACTTCATATAGATTATATACAAAGACATTAACACGTGAAAAACAATAATTTAGGCATAAATCATCATCGGCACTATATATATATATATATGAACGGATGTGCAAAAACACATCAATAAACACCAAGTTCTAAAATGTTACTACATTTTTCCCGTGATGTTACAACATTACAAGTCAATCATTTTCAGTTTGCGAATCATCTTCATCACTTTCCTCGTCGCCCTCTTCTTCGTGGGACTCGTCGTCCTCTTCATCTTCTAATTCATCCTCTTCATCAGTAGACTCGGTCACATCATCTCCAACACTTTCAACATCTTCCGCGTCATCATCTACGACTTCTTCTCCCACAAGAAGTGTTGTTGGAAGAGGAAGATCGTCCTCCTCGTTGTTGACCTCAACAGGGAACAAGACACGTGGTTGGTCGGCTTGAAAGGAGTCTAGCTCACTGTCATATGTCACGGGCAATTTCTTGGACTTGATAGTTGTATACCAATGAGATTTGGGATTGGCGACGTCCTCCGCGTAAAAGACTTGTACAGCTTGACTAGCAAACACAAAGGGCTCGTCTGATGCAAGTCTTGACTTGACATTGACATCTACAATCCCTTGAGAGCTAACACGGATTCCTCTACTGCATGTGACATCGAACCACGTACACTTGAACATTACCAGGCGGTTTTGGGAACCCAGATATGTTAGCTCAACAATCTCATCTAGCTCTCCGTAAAAATCCATGCAATTCTCGGCATAACAGTCGCCGTTGACCAAGACTCCACTGTTTTGGGTTTGTTTTGTTCGGTCATCATCTTTTACGTTAAACCTAAACCCGTTGATGATATAGCCTCCATAACAGGATGTTTGTTTGTTAGGGCCTTCGGCTAGTAATTTCAAGCATGAGGCCACTGGTCTATCCATTGACTGAACCTATTGTAGATGACGGTAAAAATTAAGGATAAATCAGTATACTAATTGGCCACAGAACTGTATATAACACATAATATAATCTCGTTAAACAATCTTACACGAATTTTGAACCACTGTACAAATTGTGATTTTCGATGAGATTCAAGTCCAGCGGGATCAGTGATTAAGGATTCCGCATCGAACTCACTGCAAACCAATATAGTTGACTCACTTAACACACACTTTCAATTATGTACAACAATGTAAGTGAATTAAGACTTTAACTTACTCAACGAATGCCGAAACTTCATCGCAATTTAGAAGGGCATATATTGTTGCAGCACTGTACTCTTCATCCGTTAGCCATCGAGTATACGTTCGGCCGAACGGACTCCCTGGCTGCTTGAATATTGACAATTGCCCTTCCAAATTTGTGCTTGATCCGGGGTCATTTCGGCCTAGTTGATTTAACCTCGTACCAACATTAGGCCCGAAATATTGACTACAAAAGTTTACAAGTTCTTCCATTACGTAAGCCTCCGCAATTGAGCCTTCAACCCGAGCCTTATTACGGACTTTTTTCTTTAAATGGAACATGAACCTAGAAGTTTAGCGAATCGAGTTAGGTGAAATATCAATGATAACAGATGTCGCATTAAGTGTAAACGAACAACTATAACAATTTAAGGATTACCTCTCGAAGGGATACATCCACCGATATTGCACGGGTCCACCCATCTTAGCTTCATATGCCAAGTGAACAGGCAGATGCTCCATTGAATCAAAGAACGAAGGTGGGAAGATTTTCTCCAGCTTGCAAATCGTCACCACAATGTTCTTCTCAAGCACTTCCATGTTACTCACCCGGATCGTAGAAGCATATATCTCGAAAGAAATGAGATAATTCAGTCAAAGTCTCGCAAACAACCCGTGGCAACAGTCCCCGGAAGGCAATAGGAATGAATCTCTCCATGAATACGTGGCAGTCGTGACTCTTCATCCCTTGGAACTTGCATTCCGATACATTGCAACAACGAGATATGTTGGACGCAAACCCATCCGGAAGCTTCAAATTCTTAACCCACTGACAGACCTTCTCCACTTGTTTCTTGTCTAGACAGTAAGGTGCTTTCGGAAGTATGGTCCTCCCACTGACTGTCCGAGGATGCAATTCACGGCGTACACCCAACTGTTGTAGATCCCTTCTCGCTTTAAGGTGATCTTTCGATTTGCCCTTGACATTCATCACTGTGTTGAACACATTATCAAAAACGTTCTTCTCAATATGCATCACATCCATGTTGTTTCGGATAACGAGCGTCCTCCAGTAGGCTAACTCCCAGAAGATACAAAATTTTCTCCAGTTGTGCTCTTTCCCGAACCCTGCAATCTTCCGATCCGGCACACCCTTACCGTGTGGTATGTCAGTATCAAGTGCCTCCAGGTGTGAGAGTACTTCTTCACCAGATGGGTAGTCCAGTGTGACAACCTCACGCTCGATTGTCCCGTCAAATTTATCCTTCTGCCTACGAAACTGATGGCCCGGTGGCAAAAGCTTACGGTGACATCCGAACCACGAGGCCTTTCCGCCGTGCTTTAACGTATGACCGGGGTTCACGCCCATACAAGCAGGGCATGCTAGCTTCCCATGTGTGCTCCAGCCACACGTCATTCCCAATGCGGGGAAATCATGTATAGTCCACATCAAAGCAGCCCTCATCTGAAAATTTTGTTTAAGGGATGCATCATATGTTTCGACTCCATGATTCCACCATAATTGTTTTAACTCATCAATCAACGGCCTTAAATACACATCTATGTCCTTACCGGGACTCTTCGGCCCCGGAATAAGCAACGACAAGAACATATACGGCTTCTTCATGCACATGCCTGGTGGAAGGTTGTAAGGGACAATAATAACAGGCCAACAGGAGTAAGGCGTGGTAGACTGACCGAAAGGGTTGAACCCATCGGTTGCCAGACCAAGTCTAACATTCTGAACTTCCTGAGCAAAGACTGGATGCCTGCGGTCAAACTCCTTCCACGCCTCTCCATCAGCTGGGTGTGTCAGCACATCGGCATCGTTGCTGCGAGTCTCACGGTGAGCCCTCATATGTTCAGCTGTATGGAGGAGTAGTACATTCTCTGAAGCCGTGGTGTGACCGGGAAATATCGCAATATCTTCCATGCAATGTTTTTCTTCTTCCCTTTGTCCGGTTTGTACCTCGAATGATCACATACTGGACATAATGACAAATCCTTATTCTCTTTCCAGAATAATACACAATCATTATTGCACGCATCTATCCGGTCATAGCTCAACCCAAGTTTCCTCATCATCTTCTTCGCGTCATAGTACGACGGCGGTAGCTTTTCACTTTCGGGCAGTATTTCTTTGATGAAGGTAACAAACTCGTTAAAACCTTTCTCACTCAGCCCGTGGTCTGATTTCAACTGTAATAACCTGCTAACCGCAGACAGCCGTGTGTGTTTCGGAGCTCCATCCCACAGCGGCTCTTCCGCAGCTCTCAACAACTCATAAAACTGATGAGCCCCCTCGTTCGGCGGTTGTGGACTGTCGTTACCCCAGTCAACATTAGCATGCCCAGCATCCATAATCATATCTCGGAAATCATATCGTGCCTCCTCCCTAACTTCAGTTTGACTAGCCAGGTTGGACGACAATACTATCGTTTCCCCGTGCTGCGTCCACCTTGTGTATCCACCCATAAAACCGTACCGACGAAGATGCCATTTTACTTCAATTCTTTTTCTCCAGTGCAACAACTCACATCTACCGCACGGACACCTTATCTTATCAAGGTCAACATGTGCAGGATGCGCATAAGCGAAGTCGAGAAATTCGTCAACGCGACACTCAAAATCTTCAGCATTCTTCCTTTTCATCCAACTTCGATCGACTGACATGACGACTGAATTATCGTACTGTATACCACCTTCAATAATGACCAGTGATTAGGCATTGCCGATGTAAATATCAATGCATGAATGTTACAACATGTCTACATATTTCCCCTCCACTCTTGACATAGGTAGTGGTCCTATCCCATTCAGAAAAGCACATGTTTATAAAACAGTGAATAACTCATGCTTAGTCCGATGTCTGTGGAAAATTCGGCAGCACCTCCCCGCATTTCTCCAAGTACACCACATCGATTAGGTGTTCTAACATTCATCTAACCTTGCTCATGAAGGTTTGACGGATGTTAGAACACCAGATCTGTATGCACCCAGAGAAACACACGAGAACGTGTACCAAATATCCACGACATAGAACATAAAGCATGAGTCAAAATACTGTTTTATAAACAATTAGCTTTTCCAAATTGTCCAAACTGGACATCCAAAGGCTCATTACAAGGCATTACCTTGTAATGAGTACCTTTGAACGGGAACTAAGGGTTTCTATGCATGCATGTGTTCAGAAATTGATAAGATATGCAAGAATCTTTCTGAAATATCAAAACTACAGAATGATCGTTGCATATGTTACCAATTCCACATTAAATAGAACTCGTTGGCAACGAGTTGAACCATCTCGTTGCCAATGGACTTCTCAAAACAACAATTAATATAAAGAAGGCAGGGTTTGTAAACAACGAGTAATTGAACCATCTCTGGGCAACATGGAGTAATTATGGGATGTACAAGGGCTAATTAGGGCTAACTGGGTTATTAGGGTTAATTACGATTATTAATTATAGCTTATTAGGGTTGATTAGGACTAATTAGGGTTATTTAGTCCTAATTAGGGTTTAATTGTGCCGAGTAGTGATGATTAGTCCTAATTAGGGCTAATTGGGCTTAATTGGGTTATGTTAGGGCTAATTAATGTTAATGAGGGATAGTTTCGGATAATTATAGCTGACTAGGGTTGATTATGGCTAATTAGAGTTATGTAGTCCTAATTAGGGTTTAATTGTGCCGAGTAGTGCTGATTAGTCCTAATTAGGGCTAATTAGGCTTAATTGGGTTATGTTAGGGCTAATTAATGTTAATGAGGGCTAGTTTCGGATAATTATAGCTAATTAGGGTTGATTAGGACTAATTAGGGTTATTTAGTCCTAATTAGGGTTTTGATGGTGCCGAGTAGTGTTGATTAGTCCTAACTAGCGCTAATTAGGCGTAATTGGGTTATGTTAGTGCACATTATGACTAATTAGGCTAACTACAATCAATATGCGCATAATTGGGTTCATTTGGGCTAATTTGGGGTAATTACAGCTAATTTGAATTTCATCAGGTTCTTAGGGTTAATTAAAACTAATTAGGCTCGTTAGAGCTAATTAGGGTTAATTGATTTACTAAAATATTGTTAATCAGGACTAATTAGGGCTAATTATAGCCAGCGCTGGAGCCACGATTAGATTCCAGGGGGTGCATGCTAAAAATGTCGCATTAACCTAACTAACCTAAATTTAATGCACATTCAACAACCTCAATTCCGACACCTCATATAGGGTGTCGATATGGTGTCCGATACGTGTCTGACACCTCCGGACACGTGTCCGACACATACCGACACGTGTCCGACGCCTTTGGACACGTGTCCGAAGCCTCCGGACACGTGTCCGACGCCCACCGACACGCACCTCCAGACACATCGGCATACGTTAATTTGTTTTTTAAATGTCGGACACCGTCGATCAGACGTGCTGTCCGTGTCTGCGCTAACTAACAGGTATCTCAATCCAATTGGGTCCCATCCTCCGTCAACAACCTCAATTCTCAATTCTCAAATGCTCAATGCAATAAAAATTAACAAAAACCACACATTCAATCCAATTGGGTCCCATCCTCCGTCAATAATCTCAATATCTCAAATGCTCAATGCACAATTAACAATCTAAAATCATCAATTAATAATCGCAATTACTTCAAATGCACAGCTAATAACCTAAAATCATCGATCAATAATCACAATTCTAAAACGCACAATTAACAACCTAAAATTATCAAACAAATGATCAATGTTCAAATGGGAAAAAAATGTTCAAAATTCACATATCCGATGCGCTTGAATTATTTCAATTTAGGGTTCGATTGTATTAGGGCATTCAATTTAGGGTTCAATTACTTCAATTTAGGGTTCAATTAGGGGGTTCTATTGATTCAATTTAGGGTTCAGTTGATTTGAGGCATTCAATTTAGGGTTCGGTTGGATTAGGGCATTCAATTTAGGGTTCGGTTAGATTGGGGCAATCAATTTAGGGTTTAATTAGGGGTTCAATTAGTTCAAATTAGGATTCGATTCAATTAGGGCATTCAATTTAGGGTTCAATTACTTCAATTTAGGGTTCAATTAGGGGGTTCTATTGATTCAATTTAGGGTTCGGTTGATTTGAGGCATTCAATTTAGGGTTCAGTTAGATTGGGGCAATCAATTTAGGGTTTAATTAGGGGTTCAATTAGTTTCAATTTAGGGTTCGATTCAATTAGGGCATTCAATTTAGGATTCAATTACTTCAATTTAGGGTTCAATTAGGGGGCTCTATTGATTCAATTTAGGGTTTGGTTGATTTGAGGCATTCAATTTAGGGTTCAATTAGGGTTCGGTTAGATTGGGGCAATCAATTTAGGGTTTAATTAGGGGTTCAATTAGTTTAATTTAGGGTTCGATTCAATTAGGGCATTCAATTTAGGATTTACTTAGGGTTCAATTATGGTTCAATTACTTCAATTTAGTGGTCGGTTGAATTGAATAAACAATACAGAGGCTTTCTTATCCTGATGTCATGCAATGGCCCATAATCTATGACCTTTCAGCGTCACCATGATCTATATCGGTGTTACAGACTAACTACCGAATATGGTTTTCTTCCCTACCTCGTCAAGAATTAAGGAAAATTAGAGATAACAAGTTCAAGTTCTTCAATAAGCCAAGATCCGTCTGAACAACAAAGTGAATGACATCATAAATAATTCAGATAATTTAGGGCAATTGACAAATTAACAAAAAATTGAACCTAAATTGACATACAAATCTAAATAATTCAGATAATTTAGGGCATGTAACCTAAATTGAAGACAAATTAACAAAAAATTCAGATAATTTAGGGCAATTGACATACAAATCTCGAGGTGGGTACGACGGCGCCGGCGTTGGTGGTGCGGCGGCAGTGGTGGGTTTCCTTGCGCGGCGACAGTGGAGGCTTTGTGGCACGACCGGAGTGCAAGGCTTGGTGGCGCGGCGTCGGGTGGGGGACGGGAGTGTCGCCGGAGCTGGGTCGCCGTAGAGAAGGGTCGCCGGAGGTGAGAACGGCGGTGGGTGGGTGGGAGCAGAATTTCAGAGAGAGAACGAGAGAATGGGGAGAGAGAAAGAAACCAGATCTGAATTTAAATGGAGGATCTTTAGCGACGGAATAAGACCGTCGCTAAAACTCCGTCGGTGAATGTCTTATTATAAAGACTTTTGCGACAGAATTTTTAGCGACGGTTTTATTCCGTCGTTTAAATAATTTTAAAAAACTCAAAATTACTAATTTTATAAAAAATATTTAGCGACGGTAATTCCGTCGCTAAGCCGCCGTTAAAACTCCGTTGCAAAATACTTTTACCGACGGTGTCTTCCGTCGGTAATTTATTTTGCAACGGAGTTTTAACGACGGTATATTCCGTCGCTTAAAGACATGTTTAGCGACGGAATACCTTCCGTCGCTAAAACTCCGTCGCAAAATACATATTTTCTTGTG